>NW_020769425.1:1847114-1885941 GCF_900518735.1 Pseudonaja textilis | reverse complement strand
TCTATCTATCTATCTATCTATCTATCTATCTATCTATCTATCTATCTCTATCATCTATCTATCATCTATCTATCTATCATCTATCTATCATCATCTGTATATCTTCTATAACAGTTATGACAAACCCTTTGGGCACACATGGCAGAGACTCAAAGACCAGCTGGCTGGTAGGAGGCACACACACATGGTGGAGCTGAGCTGGGGCGATGGCGCACGTGCCCATAGAGAGGGATTTGTGTGCCACCTATGGCACATGTGCCATAAGTTTGCCACCACTGATCTATAATCTATCTAGCTTTGTCATCTATCCATCTAAAATAATAAGGCAGTACTGAACATCGTAGGGCATAAAATAGGTGACAACGGAGGTGGTATTCAGCAGGTTCTGACCAGTTCTGGAGAACCGGTAGCAGAAATGTTGAGTAGTTTGGAGAAACAGCAAATACCTCCTCTGATTGGCCCCGCCAACCCCATCTATTCTCTGCCCCCTGAGTCCCAGCTGATTGGCTGGGTCTTCTTTTAAAAAAAAGAATTGAAAAAAAACTTTATTGAATACAAAAAATTAAAATATACAAATATACAAACTCTAAAGACAAAGATCCATACAGACAAACGTCACAATAATCTCTGTGCTAAAACTAATTAAACTTTCCTTTAATACATTTGACAGTGAGGTCTTCTTTTGTTGCCCTGCACAGGAGAACAGAGCTGGAAAGCAGGTTAGTGTGGTGGGGAGGATTTTGCAGTATCTTTCCCCTGCTATGCCCACAAAGACTTGCCATGCCCACCAAGCCATGCTCACAGAACCGACAGTAAAAAATTTGAATCCCATCACTGGCTAACAGGGAACAACTTTGTCAATTTGTCTTTAACCAGTGGTGATTTGTGACTGGCCACATCTACCATGGCCACTATTTTGTGAGTCCTTCAGTCTTCCCTGGTTACCATTTTGTGTGAGGTTCCAACAACAACCTGCCCTCAAAATGCCAAATGTGCTGATTCGGGCATCAAGATTGCCCATCTTGGGGACAGAAAATGCGGGTCAGGTGGCATCACAGGAACTCCTGAGCCTCGTTCAGCATTGCTGACCTTTTTCCTTTGAATCAGGCAATCGTAAACAGGAAGAACAACTCCGCAACTAACCATTGTTGGCTTAAGTGGATGGAAGTCCATGTATCATTTTTTCCCCCTCATGACCACTGAGGCTCCTGGTAGAGCCATAATTCTTAACTCAATCTGCAGAAAACATCATTTTATGGATTTCAAACACAGGCCAGGATGTGGGCGCTTCCTTACCCTTCTGGCCCTAAAAATGGATTTCATAAAGTCTTCCAGAAAGCTCTTTAGTTAAAGTGATTGATGAGAGTTACATCGATCCATTGCTGTGCCAGCAGAAACAAACTCCGAGGTGCTGCAGATTGTCAGCGATTTCCTTCTCTGGCACATGGATAAATACACCTGGAAACATCTACAGCAGAGGTGTCAACCTCAAAGCCTGTGGGCTGAATCTGGCCCATGGGGTGCTTAGTGGAGTTGTCCTGGAAACAGCGAAATACCAAAAATGGAGCTCAGGAGGGCCACGCACAGCCATCCCAGGCCCTGTTTTCGGCCATGCTGGCCTCCTGCAGCCCTCTGCCAGCGAAAACGGAACTCAGAGGGCCACGATTCCACCAACTTCTGTTTTTGCTGACAGAGCATTGCAAGAGGCCAGCATGGCTGAAAACGGGGCCCGGGAGCCCATTTTCTGGCAGAGCACTCAGGCCACCACGTGCCCCCGACATGAGTGATGTCATCAATCTACCTATTATCTATCTATCTATCTATCTATCTATCTATCTATCTATCTATCTATCTATCATCATCTATCATTATCTATCATTTTCTACCCATTATCTATCTCTATCATCTATCCATCAATATCTATCTATTTCTAGCTAGCTAGCTATTATCCATCTGTCTGTCTGTCTGTCTATCTATCTATCTATCTATCTATCTATCTATCTATCTATCTATCCATCTATCTATCTATCTCTATTGTATATCTATCTGTATCTATCATCTATCAATCAATCAATCATCTATCTTTCTAATCTATTATCTATCTCTATCATCTATATCTATCATCTCTCTGTCTCTCTCATCTATTCTCTCTCTCTCTCTCTCTCTCTCTCTCTCTTTATATATATATACATGTGTGTGTGTGTGTGTGTGTGTGTGTGTGTGTATACTCTAGCTACAGCATATTTAAACATACCTATGTGTGTCTGTGAATGTGCATAAGCCTAACCCCCCCCATAAACAGTTTTGATATGTATGCAACTAATATCTCATATTTTCATTGTTTTTTTAAAATAATTTTAAATGGAGAGATAAGTATTTATTTTTAAAAAAACTTGAAACATTGCAGCAGGAGCCATTAGTTTCAACACTGTATAATTTAAGTAACACTCTAACACTCACTTTAAAATGATAAACCCTCCCCTTGTGCTTTTCCCAAGGATTTCCACATAATTTTCCTGGGTTTAGGCAGTGGAGGTAAGGAAAGGAACCTCACCCTGAAATGACTCGGTTTCATTTACAAACTTTCGAGGCAAACAACTGTGGGTTACTTCTTAGTTGCCTATCACATCTCAACTTCCTGTGTTTTTCCTTTCTGTGGTCTGCGTAGCTCTTGCTTTTGCCTGTATTTGCTCCCAGTTCCCATTATTCATCTGCAAATGGGTGGTTTATGCACTTTTCCTGCTAACTTCCAAGAGACGGAAGGGGAAAACAATAATCTCGAGGACACAGCAATCTCAACTCTTCAAGTGTGTTTTCAGTTGCACAGTTGGAGGAAGAGGAAGAAAAGGGAGAAGGGAGACAAGAGGAGAAGAAGGAAGAAGGAAAAAGAAAGAAGCAGAAAGGAGGAGGAAGAAGAAAAAGAAGAAGAGGAGAAGAAGAGGAGGAGAAGGAGGAAGAAGAAGGAGAAGAAGAAGAAAAGATGGAGGAGGAAGAGAAGGAGGAAGAAGAAAAAAGAAGAAAAGGAGGAGGAGCAAGAGAAAGAAGAAGGAGGAGGAGGAGGAGGAAGAGAAAGAGAAGAAAGAGGAAGAAGAGAAGAAAAGAAGGAAGAGGATGAAGAAGAAGAAAAGGAGGAGAAAGAGAAGGAAGAGGAAGAATAAGAATTTACATGGAGCCACGCGCGACGAGGCTCTCATGAGAGAAGCCACCAATGCCCACAACGAGGCTCACGTGGGAGGGGCCACGACCTCTCACGATGCTTGCGTGAGTGGGGCAGCAAGCGCTCGCAACAAAGCTCACATGAGTGGGGCCATGACCACCCACAGTGATGCCTGTGCGAGTGGGACTGCAACCCTCCCTCCCCACAATGCTCATGGCAACCCTTGCACGAGTTGGGCTGTGTGCGCGCATGGAGGCATGCACACCAGCTGGCCACACAGTCCAATGGTGATTAGGACACAGCCTGCTAGTGGGCTGCAGCCCACCGGTTGGGGATCCTTGCACTAGGAGACCATTGTAGTTAATTTTATTTGTATTTACAGGCGTTCTCCTTTGATATGTGGATTAGGCAGTGGTGGGATTCAATTTTTTTTTAACCACCAGTTCCGTGGGCGTGGCTTGGTGGGCGCGCCTTGCGTATGCACACACGCTTTGTGTGCGTGCAGAGAGTTTGCTACTGACCTTCTCCTGCAATCCTGCACTCTTCCTGTGTCTTCAACAGCTGACGGGAGGCAATCCGGTGTGCCGTGCAAAGCAGCTGAGTTTCAAAACCAGGAAATAAAGGTCAGTATGGGTGCCCGGGCAGGCGGGAGGGCCCAGCAGCTGATCGTCGGAGCCAACTGGTTCACTCACACATGATCCTCGGAGCTACCGATTCAATTGAACCAGACCGAACCGCTAGAATACCACCACTGGGAGTAGATCTGGGTAACTTATTTGATGGTTTGAGGAAGTTTGAGTAAACGATTCCTCTCCCCCTCCCTTTGTTATTTTTTTTAGAAATGTAGCTTTTTAACTTAGTTTGAACTTGACTGTCAATTATCTAGCAGAGACACTGATTCTCAGTCCATTGCAGATTCTGTTAATGTTTAAGGGAAGACAGGCAGGGGTGGGATTCAAATTTTTAACAACCGGTTCTGTGGGCATGGCTTAGGTGGTGGGCATGGCTTGGTGGTCATATGACTGGGTGGACATGGCTTGGTGGTCATGTGACTGGCTGGGTGTGGCCAACTCAATACCATTCACATCGAGACACGCATCTCCTCGCCTGGCCTCTCGTGACTGTGGGGATACTGCAACAGTCGTAAGTGTGAAAAATGGTCATAAATCCCTTTTTTCAGTGCCATTGTAACTTTGAATGGTCACTCCACACAAGCAAAGTACCAGCAAAGGAAGGGAAAAAAACTCCAGAGATGTTCCTAAGACAGGAAGTCTAGTCCTGCCAAGAATGTAATAAGAGTTAATGGAGAGGCAGTTTCTGTAAGCAACACCAGAATGTTTCCTTTCTGCCTTCCTTACAGGATTAGCCCAGTAATTTCTTCTAACGACCAGTTTTCCAAACTGCTTAGAATGTTAACAACTGGTTCTAGCAAATAGGTGCGAACTGGTAGAATCCCACCCCTGAAGACGGGGACAGCATGAAGAATAAAATATATTTCGATATAAAACTTCCTACACCACTCCGAACAACAATGAAAACTTGTAGAATACTGCCATGTTTTTCTCAAAATAAGATGAACAGGAAGTGAGCTGCAATCTCCTAACTGGTTTCTTGTAGAAACCGCTTCATGAATTCTTGACTTCTAGAGTAGTGTAAACTTTAAACTTGTGGGAAAATAACCTGAAATTGCAAGGAAAAACTAAATTTCTTCCCTCAGTAATTCCAGGTGGTTGATTATCCCCCAGGATGATTCATTTTATTTTTTATAAAATAAAAGTATTCAAAAAGTTTCCTGCCAGCAACTCTGCTCCCCAATCGATTTAGCTCAGTCTCTGATCTCTTGACTTCCTGCACATCGATTGGTATATTCAACTGTTTAAAATCTTGCTCTGTAGCCAAACTTTTTCCTAGAGCAACTTGGAAAAACAATACCATTCTGTCCAAAAGATTATGCAGCAAAGGAAAAACAACACGAGAGCAAAAGCAAATGAGGATGGGAAAAGAGCATATTCAGGAACCAGCTCATAAAACTAAACAAGAGTTCTCCAAATAGCCCATTAGAGTAGGAATATTTAAAGGAAAAGGAAAAGAAATCCATGGTGTAACTGGGAGGGGTTTTTTTTTTTGGCAAAGATAATGAGCTGGAACTAATGCACATCTTAGCAGAAACCTCACCACGGATTCTACCCTAAAGCACCATTTTGTCTTTGCATCTCATCGAAATTGTCTTGCTCTGGACTTAGCGCATCCTGGATGTGTATGTTTGTGTGTGTGTGTGTGTGTGTGTGTGTGTGTTTTATTTGAGCCTTTGTTCTCTAATCTCTTTCACTGGTTCGTGATGAGCAAAGTGTTGCGGAAAAATGGAATTATGGATCAATGCTGAGACGGAAAATCCATTATCTTTCAAATGCTTTACAAACCATAGATGGGAAGCGGGTCAAAAAAGTCTGAATTATACCCATCTCTGTGCAATCAAAGACCCTGACCCTTTAAATATGGGGTGGGTGGGTGGGTGATACAGCTAAAAAATGGGTGGGCTTCTATCACACTGGCCCAATGTTGTCTTTTTTTGGTGTGGGGGGGACATTATTTTATTAAAGTTTATTATGAGGCAGTAATACTAAAAGAAGCAAAAGTTGGAAAGGAGTGCAAAGTGAACAAAAGGAAAGAAAAAATAGTGAATTCTGACTGTTTTCTGTGGGGTGAAATAAAAAAAAACCTTCCACCCCAAAGTTTTGCTTTTGTTTTATTTATTTGTTACATTTATTAAGCAACAGCAATACTGTTTAGACTTATACACCGCTTTACAGTGTTTTCTAGCCAGTGGTGGGAAGGCTGAGTCAACCTTGAGCCTGGTGAGATTCGAACTGCCAAATTGCAGGCATCTGGCAGTCAGCAGAAGTAGCCTGTAGTACTGCACTCTAAGCTGAAGTGTTATTGCTATTGCTCCTATGATCGTCACAGTTTTCAGAATCTCAAAGCCTTCCCCGTTCATCTGTGAGAATTCTCCTTACAGTTTCTTATAGGTAATGAAATTATACTTCAGTCTTCTCTGATTTGCTCGCTTCCCCTTCTAACTGGATTGGGAGCAAATCGTGAAACTATACGGTTATAATATTGGCTGCCCTTACTGCCGATTCTTATCCTCTCTCCATTGTTTCTGTTTCCAGACACTGCCAGTCACCCGGCCTCCATTCAAAATAATAGGGGACAAAGTCTAACAGATTGTATATACCTTGGATCGTGTCAGAACAAAGGCAAAACACAACAGTGACACAGCTTCAACCGGAAGGAAAGAAAACTGGAAGGAAGGAGAAGAAAAGGCCAACAGCAAGGTGGAATGGACTCAGCTTATTTTTTAAAAAAAGTTCAGGTAGTCCTCCACTTACAACCATTCATTTAGTGACCGTTCAAAATCTTGTTTTATTTGTAGCTTTTCTTTATCAGTCAACATTTTTGTGGACCGTGTCATGACTGGGTTAATATATTTTTCACGTAATGCTGACAATAACACTTTTATGAGAAGAATAGGAAGAATAGAACGGGAAGTTTATGTCTAAACTTCCCTCTGTCGTGAAATCCTCCCTCCCAAATTCCCAGGCACTAAGATGTGGCACCATGGAAGTTTCGAAATAAAATATGGCTTCCAAAGTTGACAAGAGAACTTGATTTAAAAAAAAAAATATTCATACCATGTATGCATGAACGAGGATCTTAGCTCTTTATGGGAGGTTAGAAGATAACTAGCCATTTCTGATTTAGAAAAAAAAAAAAAACCAGTTATGCCTTTGAGGCTGAAAAGTGATACTCGGCTTGAGAATTGCCATCTTTGCAAGCAGAGAGGAAAATAATTGTACGTGTTGCCTTCTCCTTTCCTCCTGCCTGCCCTCCCTCCGTTCCTGTAGTCATCTAACAATCTGGGCCGCTTCAAGGATGCCCACACAGCCATCGCCCCTTGCATTGTCTTTGAGAGAGCACTTAAGATGCCACCGCAGAAGTAATCACATTTTCTGAATTTGGTCTGGATCTCCAACTACTTCCCTGTTTTCTGGTGCTTTTTTCACACACACACACACACACACACACCACCCAGATCGGCTGACGTTCTTCTTTAGGAACGCTCTTCTTTCTAGCCAATTCCTTGTCATGCTGCTCTCTGTTCCACGGGTGAACATTAATGTCTCCAATGCAGTGGTGGGATTCAATTTTTTTTTTTAACTCCCGGTTCTGTGGGCGTTGCTTGGTGGACATGGTGTGGCTTGGCGGGCGTGGCTTGGTAGGCATGGCAGGGGAAGGATACTGTAAAATCTCCATTTCCACCCCACTCCTGGGGGGGAAGGATACTGCAAAATCCCCATTCCTTCTCCATCCCACTAACCTGCTTTCCAGCTCCGTTCTCCTGTGCAGGGCAACTAAAGAAGACCCAGCCGATCAGCTGGGACTCAATGGGAGGCAGAGAAGAGATGGGGTTGGCGGGACCACTCAGAGGCGGGATTTGTTGGTTCTCCAAGCTACTCAAACATTTCCGCTACCAGTTCTCCAGAACTGTCAGAACCTGCTGAATCTATTTATGAATAGATTGGCCCAGTCTTCCTGAACGGACACAAAAATCTGCCTTCCTAAAGGCCAGCTTCTTCAAGTGTCTTAGTTTGAAGCTGCTTTCTTATGGCAGGAACTTTGGGGCTGCTTTCTGTCTTTGTTACGATTTTTCTCCATTTCTTCTTTGGGGAAATACAATATTCTGCCTCTTTTAATATCCCCCAAAATATTTCATTCTCTGGGGTGGGTTGGGGCTTCCCACAAGGCCTTATACTGTTAAGAGTTTGCAGCATAAATTCACGTCTAGAAAACACAGAGACTGATTCAGCAGGATCATTAACATCTTTATAAACATAATAACACGAAGTAAAGTTTGCAATACCATTTGTAGATTCTTTCAACGTAACATAAGCAAAAACACCAGGAGCAGCAGCAGCAGCGAAGAGCAGATACCAGTTTCAGCAAGCAAGCAAGTTAGTTTCAGTTTCAGTCCTCAGCGAAGCACACAGAGCCAAACCACACCCAGGCTGTCAGCTCCCATTGGCTGGTCTGTTGCCATGCTTACTTCGTTAATCATGTCTCTGTCAGTTAATGAATATACTTTGACATATGCCATTCCAGACTAATGGCTGACTAATCTCTTTTTAAAAACTTCCACTGATGCCATCCCACTGGGTAATTGTTTCCACTGTCAGAACACGTCTCCTTTATTCGAGATTGGCTCTCTCTTTGATACGTTTTTATTGGTTTTTATTTCTTGTCCTGCCCTCAGGGCTTTGGAGAATACGTTGACTCCCTCTTCTCTTTGACAGCCTCTCAAATATCGGAAGGCTGCTGTCGTGTCACCGCTAGTCTTTCTTCTTCATTAAATTTAAAAAGGCTACGAAGATTTTTTCCATTCACAGAATACTTCAAAATGATTTATGCAGATGGTCTAAAGTAGTGGTCAGCAAACAGTGGGCCGGGGACCACTGGCGATCCGTGAAAATTTTTTGGTGGTCTGCAGAGAAATGTCACCCCCAAAGCACCCCCAAAGCAATTAATCCAGGCTGCGGGGAACATAAGGCTGCGTCGCCGACGTGGCCCGTGGGAACACAAGGCTTGCGTTGTTTGCATTGCGAACAACGTGAGGTAGTGAGGGGAGGAGGGAAGGACAGAGGGCGGGGGGAACTTGCCCCACTCGCCCCATGCGCCTAGCCTGGCCACCAGGCAGCTTCTTTCCGCTTGTTCCTTCTTCTGCTCCTTTTGGCAGCACACAAGGAAAGCAACAAAAGTGTGTCTTTCTCTCCCCCAAACTCCGCCAGAAATGAGTCTCTGGGACCCTACAGGGTATCCTGCTCCAAGAGGCTGCACTGGCAAAGATTCATTTCTGGAGGAGTTTGGGGGAGAGAAAGGAAGACTTCTGCTGCTTCTGCTGCTTTCCTTGCATGAAGCCAAAAGTCTCTCTCTCTCCCCCTGAGAACGGAGTTGGAGATGGTATCCTGTGATCCCAAATAAGAACGATCGATTGGTAGGGAATTTTCCTGCAGACTTTTTGGGGGATTTTCCCAGGGTCTCTGGTCCACAGGATTTTAAATTATGAGTTTGGTGGTCCTTGAGGTCCAAAAGGTTGGCAACCCCTGGTCTAAAGCCTTGAAGGTTGGCACAAAAATGAAATATTCTCCAGCCTTTGGAGATAACTCAAAAAGCCTTTCCTGGCTGCATTAATTCAGGCCCACTTCTGGTTTGATGTTTCAAAGCCACTGAGCCCTCGCCAGGCCAGAAAAAAATCCAGACTGTCAGAATTCACAAAAGGTTAGAGAAAAACAAAGCGTTCCATGGGTCCTTTGCGTTGTGCTTTTTTCCTGGTTGGCATCACTTTTGATAAGGCCACATCAGTAACCTTCTAGCTTAGCCCACAGATAACAGGAAAGCTCTCGGATCTGTTTGTGTTCGCTCAGTGGAAAGTATCATGGGAGATACGGAAAAAAAAGAAAGGAAATTCATCAGAACGGCTTTGGGAGAATCATGTCCAGCATAACAGAATGGGAAAAACAGGCCTTTGTTCATTTCCTTTGGTATTATTTTGTTAACTCGCTGCAGATCAAAAAACAGCCACGCCGCAAAAGGAGGGCTTAGAAGGAGATGTCTGATCTCCCAGTCTTCAAGTGCCAAACGCGTGATTTTAAAAAGCAACAATCAGAAAAGAAAAGGCTTGATTGAAATTGAAGACAAATTACAGCATGACTGTGAGAAAGATGGACTGCTCTTGTTTTACAATCCTTTCCGCTTCTTCCTCATTTTCTCATCTATCTCATCTTTCCTGATATCTTTTCCCATCTAAGATTTATCGTTGTTGTGTCTTATGATTAATGATTGTAACTATGGTCTATGCTATATGACCCATCACTGTTGTTTGTATGTACACTGAAAGCTTATGCACCGGGGACAAATTCCATCACACTCGGACAATAAAGAATTCTGTTCTATTCTGTTCTGTTCTGTTCCATTCCATATATTATATTCTATATTCTATATTCTATATTCTATATTCTATATTCCATATTCCATATTCTATATTCTATTGTCTATATTCCATATTCCATATTCTATACTCTATATTCTATTCTCTATATTCTATATTCTATCCTATCTTATATTCTATTCTATTCTATTCTATTCTATTCTATTCTATTCTATTCTATTCTATTCTATTCTACTCTACTCTACTCTACTCTACTCGTATCACCAGAGGGCAATAACTCCATAAACCAAATTCATACATCTTTAAGGCAGTATTTCCCAATCTTAGCCATTATAGGATGTGTGGACTTCAACTCCCAGAATATCCCAGCCAGCATAGTTTCCCATGCCTAAAGTTGGGGAAACACTGCCCTAACTATCACATAACTTGTTTGGTTTGGGTATAGAGTGTCATGTGAATCTAGCCATGGTGGCTTGTTAACCATAGTTGATGGCAACTTTCCTTAACTTGGATACGTTACATTGTGGCTTTCAGTGTGGTTCATGACAGTTCATGATGGTTCACTTAACCATCATGGCAACCATGGTTGTAAAATTGTTGCTTAGCAGCAGACAGCAGACAGTAAAATTATTGCTTAGCTGGCCCCAAGACATAATGCAGACATAATTCAACTGCTACTTATGTATATCTTCTTTCTTTTGCGATGTGGTGAAGGTGGTGGTTGCGCTATAACCTGGATTAATGTTGAAGAGGTCTAATGTTCTTTGGAAGGATAGATATTGAAGCTGAAGCTCAAATACAGGTAGTCCTCGACTTACAGCAGTTCATTTAGTGACTGTTCAAAGTTACAATGTTACAATGGAAAAATGGAAAAAATAACCTGGAAATAAGGAGAAACTTTCTGACCGTGAGGACAATCAACCCATGGAACAGAAGTTGCCCTCAGAAGTTGTGGGAGCTTCATCACCTGAGACTTTCAAGAAGAGATTAGACTGCCATCTGTCAGAAATGGTGTTTGGTCTCCTGCTTGGGCAGGGGGTTGGACTAGATGACCTACAAGGTCCCTTCCAACTCTGATTATCTGTTGTCTGTTAAATGACTTATGACCATTTTTCACGGTTATGAAAAGTGCAGCATCCCCATGATCATGTGATCAAAATTTGGATGCTTAGCAACTGGTTCATACTTATGACGTTGCTGTGTCCCAAGGTCATGTGATCCCCCTTTGTGGACCTTCTGACTAGCAAAGTCAATGGGGAGGCGAGATTCACTTAACAACCGGGTTACTAACTTACCAACTGCAGTGGTTCACTGTGACAAGAAAAGTTATAAAATGGAGCAAAACAAACAAATGTCTCACTTAGCAACAGAAATATTGCAGCTCAATTGTGGTTGTAAGTTGAGGACTACCTGTCCTTTGGCCTGTTGTGCTCACGAGCGGCTAGTGGAGCTGGCAGCAGATTCAGACAGTGAGGAGATTGGGGAGGAACAGGGGCCAGTCCTGGAGTCTGGGGAAGGATCTGATGAGTGCTTTGCATCAGAGACAGAGATGGGGCCAGGGCTGTTTGACAGTTATCAGCTGCCTTCGGAGTCGGACAGTGAGGCAGAAGAACAGATGGAGCCTGTTCCCAGTGTGCACATGCACAGAGCTGCCCGAAGAAGGGAACAGCTAAGGAACAAGGGTCGACTTGGGAGTAAAGCCACAGGTGGGCAGTGAATGGCCCCTCCCATAGGGAATAAAAGAGGAGCGAAAGGGGAGTGGGGTTTTGCAGGAGACAATTAGTTCATTTGGGTGAAGACCTGTTCCTATGGCATGCGTGCTACAGGTGGCATGCGGAGCCATTTGTGCCGGCACATGACCTGCGGGCAAAGTTACCTCACTGCACATGTGCACGCATCATAGCATATTTTCAGCTGGTTTGAGGCCTTTTTTGGCCCCCCCAAAGGCTTGAGGAAGGCTTCTGCAGGCTTCTGCAAGCTTTGTAGGCCGAAAACTAGCCCCGTCTCGTCACTTCCGGTATTTTTGGAGAAGTCAGCAGAAGCCTTCCTCAAGCCTTTGGCAGACCGAAAAAGGCCTCAAGTTGGCTGAAAATCAGCTGTGAGGCGCAGTGCAGGTAAGGGGGCGGCGGGGGTGGGGGGGATTGCACGCACATGCGTAGGGAGCGTTGGGGCGCACATTGCCTTCTGGGTGCTGGCATGCAAACGTGAGCGTGCAACCGTGCACAAAATTTTTGGCACAGGAGCCCAAAAAAGGTTAGCCACCAGTGTTATAGGTCATCTACTCAAACCCACCCACCTATCCAAGCAGGACACTCTACACCAGTGGCCCCCAACCTTTTTTGAACCAGGGACCGGTTTCACGATTATTTATTCTTCCATGGACCGGTACCTGAGTAACGCGAGACTCCACCACCATCGGGACGGCTCTTCGTTCGAAGCTGCCCCCCCCTTCGACAAAACTAAGACGCGAGCACCCAAACGCCGCTTTCCAACCGAAAACCTGGAAGCAACCGAAAACCCGGAAGCACCATCGAAACAAGATGGCGGCGCCCAAGCTTTGCAGCCCAGTAAAAAATGATCCACGGACCGGTACCGGTCCGGGGACCGGTGGTTGGGGACCCCTGCCCTACACCATTTCTGACAAATGAGCAAACCTGGGAAGACAGTGGAGGACAGAAGGGGACCTAGCATGCTATGGTCCATGGAGTTGCAACGAGTCGGACACAACTTAGTTGCTGAACCACAACAAAAATCACAATTCCTCTAGTTTCTTTCTAGCATTCCATTATTACTTCCTCAGAAACATCTCTAGAAGGACTCTTTGGCTGCTAGGTTACGGCTTTAAACTTCAATTCTAAGCTTCTCTAAAGTTCTCCAGAGACACAGGATTTAGAGTTTATTACTGGTCTGAGCTGGGAATGGAAGAATCAACTTCCTTCTTTGGAAGATTCTCCTGGAGGGAGTTTGCATTGTCAAGAAAAAAAAAAGAAAAGAAAACAAGAATAATCAGCATTCTTTGGTAACTAAGCTCAAAATTAGCTGGCAAAGCACGACTGGTTTCATAGCAAACTCCAAAGCTGTTTCTCTGCTTTTGTGCTCCAGAGAAATCCACCAGCAGCAGCAGAAATAGAGCAAAATAGAGGATTCCTAGAAGACTTTTGCAAAAAAATGGATCTTGAGTCACCTTATTAAAAGGCGCGGAGAGGAAACCCAGGGAGGGCTTTAAAAGGAGAATTGAACTCATATTTTTTTTTAAATTTCTCCTTCAAGTAACCCCAAGAATAATAGAGGTTTCGCTGCAGCTGCAGAACACAAAAGGTAGGTTACTCATCATGCCACGATGGGATTGACTTGTTGCTTGGTGTGTTACATGATCCCAGACATTGTGGCTGGTCAAACAGAACTAATAACGGTGGGTTTTATTTGAAGGACCATCGGCAGTTTAGTCAACATTTTATGAGGAATAAGACGATGCTTTAATAGTAAAAGGGTAAAGGTAAAGGTTTCCCTTGCACATACGTGCTAGTCGTTTCTGGCTCTAGGGGGCGGTGCTCATCTCCGTTACAAAGCCGAAGAGCCGGTGCTGTCTGAAGACGTCTCCGTGGTCATGTGGCCGGTATGATTCAACGCCAAAGGCGCACGGGACGCTGTTACCTTCCCACCAAAGGGGTCCCTATTTTTCCACTTGCATTTTTTACGTGCTTTCGAACTGCTAGGTTGGCAGAAGCTGGGACAAGCAACGGGAGCTCTTTCCATTATGCAGCGCTAGGGATTCGAACCACCAAACTGCTGACTTTTCTGATCGACAAGCTCAGCGTCTTAGCCACTAAGCCACCGCGTCCCTTTGCTTTAGTAGTAGACCCAGGAAAAGGCAGGTAGTCTCAACTTATGACCGTAATCAAGCCTGGAATTACAGCCATAAGTTATGCCATTCATTAAGCGGGCCATCATGTGACCAATTTAATGAACTTTTTCTGCAATGGTCAGTAAGTGAATGCCATGGTTCTAAAGCGAACGCCACAGTTGTAAAGCAAACATAGTTGTTAAGCGAACTCATACTATCTTCACAGGGAAATCCCTCCCTTCCTTCCTCCTTCACTTCCTCCCTCCTTCCCATCTCTCTCCTTCCTTCCTTCCTGCCTCCCTCCCTCCTTCCTTTCTCTCTCTCTCCTCCCTCCCTCTCTCTGAATTAAAATTACAGGGTTTTCTAGTCCTGAATATTTTACGGTAGATCTATTGGCTGGTTTGTACTTAAGTTAATAAATTGAATTAAGTCTACTTGAAAATGAAAAAAATTAAATGTGGCATTAAAAAAGAAGGAAAATAATGTAGAGTGGGAATATTTAATTTAAATTTCTCTCAGAATTGGTATAAAATCCTATGAGATCCTGAATTAATGGTTAGTGTCCACCAACCAACTTTCATGACTAAAGTGGGACTAGAACTCTCAGACTCCTGGTGGTTGGCCCAGTGTCAACCAATCGGCTTTTATGGTTAAGGTGGGACTTGAACTCATGGTCTCCCACTTTCTAGCCTGGTGTTTTAACAGTGGACCAAAATGGATGGACATCACATTTATAGATTCTCTGCTTCCTGTGGATTTTATAGCTACACTGGACCATGTCCACTAATAGTGGACTGAGCCAATATCATTTGTCAGCGTTGCTCCCAGGGTTTAAATTCTTGGCAATAAGCGTGCTCAGAATCACTGAAGAAGTATCTGAAAATTTTGTAGTTATTTCATCACACTTTTGGATCTGTCAAGCTGACAACACCGTTTCCTGCTCCAGCAATTTCCTTCCTCCTTTACAAGAAATCAACCATGTTTCAATTTACAGTTAAGACTTGGAGATTAAGTTGTTAGTTTTATTTTAAAGAGGGTTGAAAAAGTTTTGATCCTGAGGTCTTTGTGGTCTTGTTCACATGATGTTGTGGTCCGACAGTTGGACAAATTAGATCATCAAGTTTCTGCAGGCTTTCAAAATCCTACACAACCTGCTTGACAGAAGATAGTCATGCAACGAGGGAAATCCTTGTGACTGGCATTGTTTAGACATCCTATTGCACGAAGTATGACAACAATAAGCACCCAACCCCGTTCAAAATTTTGTCTTCTAATATTTCTGGCCTGAACAAAATCATATTGTCAGAACCGCCATCATACGAGCTTCACATTCGTTAGCTGTCAGTGTGCCATGAACTATGGGGGGAATAAGCCGGGCGGGAAAGGTTTTCATTCCACTTTCCAGAGACACCATCTCAAGGTCAAAACCCTGGGAAAGGAATGTAATGGCTCAACAACCAGCCCGCCATTGAAGAGGCCGTTCATAATTTATTCAAATATATTTGGACAATAAGGGACCCGCAGAGGAGAGGAACTGGAGGGGGAAAGTTAAGTGGGAAACTTTGGCGCGGGAACGTCAGTTCCGGTTTTGCTATGCTGTATTCCACTTGGCTTTTAGTAAAATATACCTTTTAATCCAAATGGACTTGAGGATCTTTCTTGCCTAAAGGATCAAGTTGGGGCACGTCTGACACCGATTAAGCTGATCATGCTTTAGTAATATCATAGCTCAGGGCAAGGGTAGGATTCTATCAGTTGGGACTGATTCGAGCGAACCGGATGTTAAAGTTACATTTGGTTCGCCGAACCGGTAGTTAAACCGACTGGCTGGCTCTATCCACTCCTCTCCTCCCCTCCCAGGAGTCTCCACACAGTCCACTTTTGGTGGAGGTAAGTGCAGGGTCCGCGCAGAGGCTCTGGGATGGGGGGAAAACGGGCCTTCCGGAAGTCCAAAAATGGGCCTGTCTCCAGAGAGCAGGTCTCCAGAGCTCAGGGGAGGCTGTTTTCATCCTTCCAGAGGCCCAGGGGAAGCACCGTATAAGATCAACAGGTGGAAGACAAACCATCTACCCACAAACACCAACTACTAATCAAGACATGAATCACTAATCTCTCACACATAGAAGCCTGGGCCATAAGTTCCTCAGTAGAAATTTAAATACAAGCCAGATTGAAACATTCAAGGAAATTCTTGGAATTAGATTTTTGGCTTCTTTTGCACACTTCAGAATAACAGAGTTTGGAAGGGTCCTTGGAGGTCTTCTAGTCTAACTTCTGCTCAGGCAGACGAACCTATCCCATTTCAGACAAATGGTTGTCCAATCTCTTCTTAAAAACTGCCAGTGTTGGAGCATCCACAACTTCTAAAGGCAAGTTGTTCCACTGGTTAATCGTTCTAACGGTCAGGAAATCCCTCCTAGGTTGCTTCTCTCCTCAACTAGTTTCCATCCATTGCTTCTTCTCCTGCTTTCCACCCCATTTTCCCCCCCGTAAAAGGAATTCCTTGTTTTGCATTGACTTTCCCAGATGGCTCAAAGAGTCCACGCAACATGCAGAGAACAAAGGAGAACATTGCCGTTGCTTCTCAGTAATTGGTCATTGGAGGAAAGCTTCCCATAATGCTCTGGAGATTCATTCTTTGCTAAAAAAAAATAAAAATAGCACAGACAAATGTTTGTCTGTCCATGTGAACAGTTGCTAGGTGGTTGCACACTGATGTAGAGAATTCACACGTGAGGTTACAACAGGGAAGCAACCAACCTGTTTAAGCCTTTTGTTTCTCAAAAAGGCCAATGGAGATTCTTAGTCATCCAGGTCATGGTTGTCCCAAAGGTGCTTTTTTTTCAAGAGGCAACTCAACTTTCTGGTTTTTCTTTGAAGACTTTTTTGGTCGCCACTGTTATCTATTGAATGTATATAGTTGTATTAACCCTGCTAAAGTGAAACTAACCTTTAGATGACCCTCACTGTTAGCTCCAACTGTTTTGGAGAGAAACTTTGAACATTCATATTTGGGTGGGTTTTTCAAGCATTATGATTGGTTAAGACCCTGTGGGCCCAGAGTATAAATCACAGGCATTTGCCTGCTGTTCTGGAGTTCCAGTTTTCAGTCAATAAATGCTGTTGTAGCGATGCTGGTCTGGTTCTTGCCTACTGAAGCCCACCACACAATAGCCACAATGTAAAAAAGATGTTGAGACTCTAGAACCGTGATGACAAACCTATGGCAGGCGTGCCCCAGGTGGCATGCAGAGCTATTTGTGCAGGCACGCGAGCCACAAGCAAACTTACCTCACTGTGCATGCGTACAGCCTCCCAGCTAATTTTTGGGCCTTTTTCGGCTTACCAGAGGCTTGAGGGAAGCCTCTGCATGTTTTGCAGGCCGAAAAATAGGCCCGTTTCACCACTTCCTCTATTTGACAAAACAGGCCCATTTTTTGGCTTGCAAAGGCTTCCCTCAAGCCTCTGGCAGGCTGAAAAGGGCCTCAAATGGGCCGAAAATCAGCTGGGAGGCGCAGTGCAGGTAAGGGGGCGGTGTGTGTATGTGGGAGGGAAATCGCGTGCACATGCGTAGTGGGTGTGGCGGGGGCATGCGCCTTGCCTTCTGGGTGCTGGCAAAATGGTTAGCCACCACTGCTCCAGAAAGAGTGCAGAGAAGAACAAAAAGGTGATTAGGGGCCTGGAGGCTAAAACATATGAACAACAGTTGCAGGAATTGGGTATGTCTAGTCTGATGGGACTGAAGATGAGATGATAACAGTGTTCCAATACCTCAGGGGCTGCCACAAAGAAGAGGGAGTCAAACTATTCTCCAAAGCAGTGGTAACCAACTGGTGGGCCATGGCCCACTGGTGGGCCGCGAGAAAATTTTGGTGGGCCGCAGAGAAATCTCACCCCCAGAGCATCCCCCAAAGCAATTAATCCAGGCTGCGCAGAAACACAAGGCTGCGCCACCCACATGGCCCACAGGAACCCTCCCGGCCCACTCACTCCTTACCCAACAAACTTGCCTGCTAAATTTCTCCTTTTTCAGACCATCATCTGTTCTGCTCTGTTCTGCTCTTCCTAGATTAGCTAGGAAGCAGAAAACGGTTGGATTTCTTGCTTTTTAGCTAGTCTTTAGATCTTCGGCTCAGCCAAACCTTCCTTAGAACTGAAGGTTTGCTTGCAAGCAAATTCAGCTGCAGACTCAATATTTACATGCATGGTGTGTTGTGAATTAGTTTTGCGAGTTTGCTTGCTAGCAAATTTTGTGAGTTTGCTTGCAAGCAAATTTTATGCGAAAGACTGAGCTAGCCAATGGCAGATATCTGTGATTCTGTGAGCGACTCAATCTGCCTGCCTGCTTTGCCTGATTTTAGGAAAAAGTTGCTCTTTTTTTATAAAAAATTCAATATTTATATAAATATTTATAATATTTACATACAAGCCATGCTCAGCCAGACACAGGATCACCAAGCCACACCCACAAATTAGGCCATGCCCACAGAACCGGTTAGTGGTCCCTGGGATCTAAAATGATGAGTTTGGTGGTCCCTGAGGTCCAAAAGGTTGGCGACCCCTGCTCCAAAGCACCAGAAAGCCGGACAAGAAGCAATGGAAACTAATCAAGGAGGGAAACCACCTAGAACTAAGGAGAATTTTCCTGACAATTAGAACAATTAATCATTGGAACAACTTGCCTCCAGAAATTGTAAATGCTCCAACATTGCAGTTTTTTTAAATAAGAGATTGGATAACCATTTGCTTGAAGTGGTGTAGGGTTTCCTGCCTAAGCAGGGGGTTGGACTAGAAGACCTCCAAGGCCCCTTCCAACTCTGTTATTCTAAAACTTTTGTTTTCGTTTGTTCCCCTCTTTTCTCTTTTGTTTCTCTTATTTTTTTTTTCCCCCCAAATCCTTTAGGACATTTGGCTCAGAAAGCCAACCCAATGATTTCGGAACAAACTCCGTCCCGAAACCAGAGGAAACTTTCTACCCAAATCCCGGCTTGTGCAAGAGGGAAACAGCGAAGCGTTGCGTCATCTTTTGACACAGCCTTTTGCTGACTCAGCAGGCCGAGCCAATCTACCTGGAGAGGAAGGTTCCCCGCTCTGCAGTTGTTTTTCCAATTATGAAAGTTTCTGGCTAGCTGCCTCTGGATAATTAAATCTTGGGGATTGGCATGAGCTCCCCTTGGTAAGGGCAACTAGAAAGAGGAAGCGAGCGAGCGAGGGGTGGGTGAAGCTGCTCCCGCGTGTCTCTGATGAAGAAGGGCAATTTTTGAAATGCAGAGAGGGGAATCTTCACACAAAAGAGCAGCGGGCAAAACTTATTTGGCCCAGAGGTGAACTCAAGACTGGTAAAATCATGGCTATGGTCAGGGTGGGATTCAATTTTTTAAACAACCGGTTCTGTGGGCATGGCTTAGCTGGTGGGTGTGGCTCGGTAATGTGACTGGCTGGGCGTGGCCAAATCAACACTGAGGCACGCATCTCCTCGCCTGGCCTCTCGTGACTGTGAGGATGCTGCGATAGTTGTAAGTGTGAAAAATGGTTATAAGCCGCTTTTTTCAGTGCCATTGTAACTTTGAATGGTCACTGCACACAAGCAAAGTACAGGCCAAGGAGGGGGGAAAAAAACAACAACTCCAGAGTGGTTCCTGAGACAGGAAGTCTAGTCCTGCCAAGAACGTAATAAGGGTTAATGGAGAGGCAGTTTCTGTATAAGCAACACCAGAATGTTTCCTTCTTGCCTTCCTTACAGGATTAGTTCAGTAATTTCTTCTAACAACCGGTTCTCCAAACTGCTTAGAATGTTAACAACCGGTTCTAGTGAATAGGTGCGAACCGGTAGAATCCCACCCCTGGCTATGATAAATAGGGACAGTCGGAGAGGGTCATTGTAGGAAGAGAGTGTCAGGCTCCAAAAAACCAAGAAAGACACGTAAAATTACTTCTCAGCAGTTTCCTTTATGGCTTCCTATCTATAGGCTGAAATCTTGCCAAATTAAAGCAACTACTTGCACCATGAAAGATATACTCTGAGATCTTAGAATAGAATAGAGGACCTTGGAGGTCTTCTAGTCCAGCCCTCTGCTCAAGCAGGAGAACCTATAACATTTCAGATAAGTGACTGTCTAGTCTTTTCTTAAAAAGCTCCATCGATGAAGAGCCCACGATTTCTGGAGGCAAAGCTGTTCCACTGGTTAATTGTCCACCCTGTGAGGAAGTTTCTCCTTAATTCTAGGTTGCTTCTCTCCTTGATTAGTTTCCATCCATTGTTTCTTGTCCTGTCCTCCGGTGCTTTGGAGAATAAGTTGACCCAGAGGTGGTATTCATCAGGTTCTGACCAGTTCTGGAGAACCGGTAGCATAAATTTTGAGTAGTTCAGAGAACCGGCAAATCCCACCTCTGACTGGCCCCGCCCCCCCATCTCTTCTCCGCCTCCTGAGTCCCAGCTGATTGGCTGGGTCTTTTTTGGTTGCCCTGCCCAGGAGAACGGAGCTGGAAAGCAGGTTAGTGGGGTGGGGAGGGAATGGAGATTTTGCAGTATCCTTCCCCTGCCACACCCACCAATCCATGCCACCAAGCCACGCCCACAGAAACGGTAGTAAAAAAAAATGAATCCCACCACTAGGTTGACCCCATCTTCTTTGTGGCAGCTCCTCAAATACTGGAATACTGCTATCATGTCACCCCTAATTCTTCTGCCGCAATTTTTCATATGTTTTAGTCTCCATGCCTTTAATCATCTTAGTTTCTCTTCTCTGAACTTTTTCCAAAGTCTTGACATCTTTTTTGTAATATGGCGACCAAAATCTGTTAAGAAGGAGTTGCCTTAACTCTCTTCCTCCCTGGCTGAGGAATTCTGGGAGTTGAAGTCCACAAGTCTTAAAATTGCCAAGGTTGATAGCCCCTGATCTAAACCTTGTTGTCTCTTGGCTCTCCTGGGAATCCAGACTACATTCTAACACAGGGAGCCATGTTCAATGGAGGCAAACACCAGGAGGGATCTGGTACAGGTAGCCCTCGATTTACAACCATCATCGAGCCCAGCATTTCTGTTACTAAGTGAGTCCATTTGTTAAATGAGTTTAGCCTCATATTACGAGCTTTCTTTTCACCATTGTTAAGTGAATCACTGCAGTTGTTAAGTGAGTAACATGGTTGTTAAATGAATCTGGTTTCTCATGGATTCTGCTTATCAGAAGGTCTCAAAAGGGGATCCCATGACCCTGGGATCACCGTCATAAGTAGGAGTCAGCTCTCAAGCACCTGAATTTTGATGACACAACCATGGGGATGCTGTAACAGTTGTACGTGTGAAAAACGGCGATAAGTCCCTTTTTTAAAATACCGTTGTCACTAAATGAAGTCGAGAATTACCTGTACCATAATTGTGCCTCTTGTTGAGCTGGTTTTCAGCTCTAATTAGCAAACAGTTGCTGATTAAAGACTGCAGACAATTTACCTGCACCTGTACTTTTTACATACCCCCTTCCGTATCTTTCGGTCTGCTTTCCACTTCCACTCCCACGGTGTTATGTTCACATTTGGAGGATAAGCAGCCTCAGAGCTCATCGGTGGGTGGACAGTTACAATGTGCCTTTACAACCCAGGAACAAAGTGTAATTGTTGCTTTTGAAGTAAACACAAGGGGAACAAAGGCTGTGCTGATGTGTGTGTGTGTGTGTGTGTGTGTGTGTGTGTGTGTGTGTTTGTTTGTTTTCCAGCAGCCCTAAACTTGGTGTACTTACGGCATCTTTGTACGGTCAGGCATGATTGCACTCGATGAAAGAAGAAGAAAAAAAAAAAGGTTTAGGCAGAAATCGACTCGGCTCCTGGATGTTTCGTTACCAAACTAGGTAACATCCTCAGTGAGCTTGGTAGGAGGGACGTGTCTTGTTTATATATAGGTCCCGGCTGGTCGGTTGGTCTCGTGACTAGTTGAATCACGAGGCTGATTCGGGTCTCGTGATTTTGTGACTTCTGACCAGGCCTGGGATCCAAAAATCCCAGCGACCGGTTCGCTAACCAGTTGCTGGGTGGGCGTGGCCATGGTGGGCGTGGCCTATCGGAACTTCCGGGAGGGCCATTTTTTGCCTTCCCTCGGGCCTCTGGGGGCTGCATGGGGGCTGTGTGTGGCCTGCACCACACCCCATTTTGGCTGCCAGAGGCTATTTCCAGGCCGCAGGGGCCACGTTTAAGCACCCCATGCAGTGGTGGTATTCTACCTGTTCAGGTGGAGTTGGGTGAACAGGTAGTTAAAAATGCTGCTGTTCGGCCAAACAGGTAATAAAAAAAAAAATTTACTGGTTCAGTCGAACTGGTATTTCTTTTTTTTCCCTTTCCTCCCAACGATCAGCTGTTCCGATGATCAGCTGTGCTGGGATCCCCCTCGCTGTTTTACTGCTTTGCCCAGAAGGCTTCCCTGAGGCCCAGGAGCCCAAAAAATAGAATGGGGTGGGGTGGGGATGGGTGCTGCACAAAAAGAGAAGCCACACCCACCCAGTCACATGGTTAGGCCCACTTAGCCACTCCCACCTAGCCACGCCTACCAAATCGGTAATAAAAATATTTGTATCTCACCCCTGACCCTATGGGCCGCATTCGGCCCACGGGCCTTGAGTTTGACGCCTCTTCCCTATACCATTTCAGTCAACAAACACTTCCAATGTTGGAGCATTCACGACTTCTGAAGGCGTTCCATGAATTAATTGTTCTTTCAGGAAATTTCTCCTTAGTTCTAGGTTGCTTCTCTCCTTGATTAGTCTCCACCCATTGCTTCTTGCTCTGCCTTCAGGTGCTTTGGAGAATAGCTTGACTCCCTCTTCTTTGGGGCAGCCCCTCAGATATTGGACGAAACTCAGGTGACCACCGCCTTGCTTTTGGCAACAGATATTTTGGACTCAGTTGTAGTCATAAGCCGAAGACTCTAGCACTTTTACTTCAATATAGCTAAGGAAAACTGATGGGTTGGGAGGTGAGGGGATAACATCCTCACAAGCATGTGGTAGAAGAGAGAAATTGCCGCTCAAAACTGGTGCCCTGCTTAACATTGACAGGCATGGACAAATGCTCAGTGTAATTTTGAGCCTGGTTCTGGGCTAGTCACGGGAACGCTGTGTCCTGACCCCAAGGGGAATGATGAACTTGGTGTGGGTGGGAGAAGAGGACTCAGTTATTTGTAGACCCAGAGAGAGCGTTTTCAAGTCAGCTGCTGTTCTGCTGCACGCTTTTAGAATCGCAAAGAGCGTGTTTTCTTTAGGAAAGAGATCCCTTTAGGCAAACTGGAAAGCAGCTTGTTAAAAATTCAGTTGGGTAGAAAGAACTAAGGAGGCCGTTGAAGAAGCAAACATCCCAACAAAAGCTAAGCAGAGAATGGAGACCAGTTAAAGAGGCGAGATGTTCTATAACTATCTGCAAAGCTGCCACAGATATTAAGAAGGGTTGGGTTCTCTGTCAAAACTGAGGGAAAGACAAGGGCTAAAAGGTTGAAATTAAAATAAAAGAGATTAGGAAGAATGTTTCTGTGCCTGTGGTTAAAAAAAACAAAAAACAAACTTGGACCAGCCTGATTTCTCTTCCCTCAAATTCTCAAACAGAAAGTATATGGTCATGAATACCTATAGGGGAGGCAAGTGACATTATCCGTATCATGATGTCCTCAACACATATGATACAAGCTGTCCATAAACGTCACTCTGCATAACCCCAAATGCTAGAAGTATGTAAATTGTTGATAAGGTCATGATATATGCAATGTCTTTGATGAGATGCCTAGGTGGGTGGCCACCTGTCAAAGATGGGATAGTGGGTTCCTGCAAAAGAAGGCTGGACTATATGTTCTTCAGATCCATTCCAACGCTGACATTTTTAATCCAAAGAAGAGTCTTTATTTTGGTGACAAATACTCAGGTGCCAATAAAGTAGAACAACAACTGCATAAAAATTTGTAATGTCTTCCAAAACTTGACAATTGCTGAACACATGTCTGTCAATCTCTCTCTCTCCATCCATTCATCCATCTATCCATCCATTGATCCATCAGTCCATTGATCTATCCATCCATCCATCCATCGATCCATCCATCAATTGCTCCATCCATCCATCAATCCATTGGTCCATCCATCCATCCATCCATTCCTCCCTCTCTCCCTCCCTTCCTCTACTCATCCTGCCATCCATCCATCCCTCCATCCCTCCATTCATTCATTCATTAATCCATCCATCCATCCAAATTTCAATTTTTTTTTACTACCGGTTCTGTGGGCATGGTGGGCGTGGCAGGGGAAGGATACTGTAAAATCTCCATTCCCTCCCCACTCCAGGGGGAAGGCTACCGCAAAATCCCCATTCCCTTCCCACCCTGCTAACCTGCTTTCCAGCTCCATTCTCCTGTGCAGGGCAACTAAAGAAGAACCAGCCAATCAGCTGGGACTCGGGAGGCAGAGAAGAGATGGGGGCAGTCAGAGGTGGCATTTGCCTGTTCTCTGAACTACTCAGAATTTCCGCTACTGGTTCTCCAGAACCAGTCAGAACCTGGGGTGCATAATATGAAAATATATGAAGTTTGTTTGCCACTAAGATTATGTTTCTCTTTGTGATATATACATTTATCATAGATGATCATGAGACTATTCAACATCGGAGGGGAAAAAATGGTTAACCTAAAATGTAATATTTATTCTGGTCACTTCAGACAGCACTGCCTTTTTCTCAAAGGATGACACCAAGGCCTACTCTTTAGTAAGGAGCTATATGTGTATTCATTTATTTGGAATATCCTTAACAACTCTGCATACCCTACCAAGGTACCGTACTTGTATCAGTAAAAAGAACTATAAATACAAGAAGGACATGTACCATTACTGTAAAAGGCAAAAAAAATAAATAATCAATATGTTTTCCACCTCTTCCTGAACTGTAAAACAAATAGGTTTGCTTCACCTCCAGTGAAAATTTATTGGAGAAAGCCAAATTTGTGATTGATGTGACACATAAACCGATATAGAGGAAACAAACATAAGTGTACAGCCTAGAAATGTTGTGCAATCACAACCAACACATAAACTACCTTTCAGAATTGCATCAGGTCACTTTTGTTTAACGCAATGTCTTTCAAACTTGGCAATGTCAGGATCCATGGACTTCAACTCCCAGAATTCTTCATGGTGGCTGGGAAATTCTGGGAATTGAAGTCCATGGATCTGAACATTGCCAAGTTTGAAAAAAATACCGATTTAAGGTCATTTATAAAAACAAACCAGTTCTGGAGAGGATTTTCCCACCCAAATTATCATTTCTCTGACTTCTGGGGTTTTTTTTCCATATCTTTTGACACATCTGGATTGAATGTTACAATGAATGTTCATGTTGCAAGTTACAAGAAGGATTTATTTATTTTTTTCTCGCCTCCCCCAGCCGTTAGTAAAGGCCTTTTTTTTTTGTGCATAAAGTCACAGTAAAGAAATTAAGGATTTCATGAGAAAAAGTAGAATGGACGGCAGAAGAGAAAGAAGTGCCAGGGGAAAGCGGGGGCATTGGGGGAGGAAAGCAGGATTTGGACTCAATGGCAAACGGGTTGTCATTGTTTCCTAGCAACCTCTTATAAGTGTGCAAAAAAAAAAAAAAAAGGCACAAAGGAACTTGCTCGGAAGAAAATGCCCGTGTCCATTCCAATGGGGGGGACGAAGGCGATACTTGTGATACCTTTGCTGCAAATCTACCGGCTTATTAATAATGCTTGCTTTGAATCTTTTTGGGTTGAATCCAAAGTGATAAAAGCAAAAGGGGTGTAGTGGTACCCCCAAAAAACCTTGGGATAAATGCACACCCCAACCATTGCACGCTGCTCCAGTTGTTGGAAGGAAATCAGGAACGCTTTCTTGAAATATCTTCCAGCCCTAGTCCTAATTCTTCTTTCCTAAAAGAAATATCTTTTACCATGTTTTCCCCAAAAGTACAACCTACCCCGAAAGTAAGTCCTAGCTTGAGTTTTACAAGTGTGCCCAATATAAGCCCTACTCCCCCAATAAGCCCTAATTAAGCCCTCAACCACTTCGGGGGGCATGGGTAAAAATTAATGATTACATAAAGGATAACTCTATGCGCTATGCACTATGTCCATGATGGCGAACCTATGGCATGTGTGCCACAGGTGGCACGCAGAGCCATTTTTTGCAGGCACGCAAACCCCAGCCAAACTTACCTGCACTGTGCATGCATGCACCTCCCGGCTGATTTTCACCCCATTTGAGGCTGTTTTCGCCTTTGCAGAGGCTTGAGGGAAGCCTCTGCAGCCTCGGGAGGCCGAAAAACAGGCCTTCTGGAAATACCGGAAGTGCCCGTTTTCAGCCTACGGAGAGCCTCTGGAGCTTGGGAGAGGCCATTTTCACCCTCCTGGGGGGCTCGAGGGAAGCGTCTGCAGCCTCAGGAGGCCAAAAAATGGGCCTTCTGGCAATATCAGAAATGGCCCATTTATTATACAAATTCACACTTAACATTTGTGAACCAGCTCGGGTGGGCATTACAAAGACATGCAACTGACCAAACTTTCCACTCATGTTCTCACAATTGTAGGTTTTTTTAAATTTATTTATTTATTTTTGTCAAACAATTATAAGATAACAGGTATAAGAATAAACATAGTTATGAATACATGAAATGGGTACATATAAGAAAAATAACAAGAAACAATAGGACAGGGATGGTAGGCACATTGGTGCGCTTATGCACGCCCCCCTACAGGCCTCTTAGGAAAGGGGAGAGGGCAATAGTAGACAGTCTAAGGTTAAAGTTTTTGGGGTTTGGGGAAGAAACCACAAAGGTAGAGTATTCCAGACATTGACCACTCTGTTGCTGAAGTCGTATTTTCTGCAATCAGGTTTGGTGCGGTTTACCTTGAGTTTGTATCAATTGTGTGCTCTTGTATTGTTATGGTTGAAGCTGAAGTATTAATTGATAGGTAGCACATTGCAATGTATGATTTTATATACTATACTTAGATCGGACCGAAGGTGGCGTAGTTCTAGGTTTTCTAGGTCTAGAATTTCAAGTCTGGTGGCATAAGGTATTCTGCAAGAAGTAGAGGAGTGGAGAACTCTTCTTGTGAAATATTTCTGGACTTTCTCAACTGTGTTAATATCAGATACGTAATGTGGGTGATGACTGATGAGCTGTATTCGAGTATTGGTCTAGCAAATGTTTTTTGTATGCTCTAGTTAGTAGTGTGATATTACCAGAGAAAAAGCTACGTAGGATTAGGTTAAACACTCTTAATGCCTTTTTGGCTATGTAGTTACAGTGAGCTCTAGCATTTAGATCATTAGAGATGAGAACTCCAAGGTCCTTGACAGAGTTTGGATCATCAACAAGGTCTTGACTATTCAGCTTGTATTTTATTTTCTGATGTTTTTTGCCAATATGTAAGACAGAGCATTTATTTGTTGAGATTTGAAGTTGCCATTTGTTTGACCATTCTGATACATAGTCGAGGACTTTTCTGAAGGGTAGCAGTATTGTTTGCAATCCTTCAGTGAAAATATCATGACCTTCTGCGTTTTGTTCCTCATTCAGCACGTGTTAAAAAGCTGAACTAAAAGTGTAGGTGGGGGTTTGAGGGTTATGGAATGTAGCAGCCGTAAAATGTAATTTTAGCAGTAAAAGTAAACCGAGACTCATATTTTGGAAACTTTCATGCCTCTTAAAGTGGAACTGTTTCTTCCCGCTTTTTGATTAATAGCTGTCCCTGGCCACAACTTAAATTTTTCAGGGTGCTATTTTCAGACCATGGGTATTCCCCCTCCCGCCATGTCATGGTGACAACTGACAGATACCCCAGACTAGGAGGCCAGGAAAGGGTTGGGTTCCAGTACAGAAGAAGAGTAATATTGAAGCCACTAGCTGACTGCAAGATGCTGATCAGGAAAGAGGAAAAAAGTGCTTCCGCTTTTGCACTGGTTTTTAACGGTGGCTAATGAAAGGGTATTGCTTAACCCCAGGCCAGCTGATGCTTTCATAAGAATGCACAAAGAATTATAGAGAAGGGTAAGGTTAGAAAGGAACCTTGGAAGTCTTCTAATCTGAATTTGATTGCAGGAAATACGACTTCAGCAACAGAGTGGTCAATGCCTGGAATACACTACCTGTTCTGACCCAAACCTGTTTCCAAGAGAGTAAACACAAGACAAAGGCAGCAGCACAACCTTTTAATGTTTCATCTATGAATCCTGTTTCTTCACAGATAAAAGGCTGCTTCCAACTAATTAGCTCCGACAAGAAAGAGCCTTGCCAAGTTTTTGCAAGGCTGCCAAAAACCAACACATAAGAAATAGTTTACAACACAAGAGTCTTCAAATACCAACGATAATGTCCACGAGGCTGAGTTTCAAAATGTCTTTACTTCCTACAAAGAACGTTCGCTTCACAACTGGCTTTTATCTTCTTGAAGGAGGGGCCATTACCTTGCAGCCTTACTCCCGAGTCACCCATGCTGTTGTAGCTGCTCTTGCCTGCAAGCACTCCTGAGCACACACGCATTTGGCACAGGCTCCTCGGGAACCTCCTCATCACTGCTGCCAGCCCCAACAATCTTTGAAGGCAGCAGTCCACTCCTTAATGGTCCTGGCCCCTCATCTGAGTCCTCGCTCTCCTCAGTCGTCTGCACCTGCTGCCGGCTAACCACAACACTACCTAACCCTGTGGTTTCTTCCCCAAAATGCCAAAAACTTTAACCTTAGACTGTGTACTATTGACCTCACCCCTTTCCTTAGAGGGGCATGCATAAGAGCACCAATGTGTCTAGTACCGTCCCTGTCCTAATGTTCCCTTTTACTTGTATTCATTTCATGTATTAATAATCATGTTTATACTTATATTTGTTACCTAATACATGCTCAACAAACAAATAAAATAAATCAAAATAAGGTAGGAGTCCTTATACCAACCTGGACAAGTCCTTGTCCAAACTTTTCTTGAAAACTCCCAGTGATGGAGAACCCACAACTTCTGAAGGCAAGCCATTCCACTGGTTAATTGTTCTCACTGTCGGGGAATTTCTCCTTAATTCTAGGTTGGTTCTCTCCTTGATAAGGTTCCGTCTGTTATTTCTTGTCCTGTCTTTAGGTGCTTTGGAGAATAGATTGACCTCCTCTACTCTGCGACAGCCTTGCAAAAGGAACAAAGATGATTAGGCGATTGGAAGCTAAACATATGAAGAACAATTGAAGGAACGGGTTATGTCTAGTTTAATGAAAAGAAGGACTAGGGGAGACATGATAGCAGTCTTCCAATATTTGAGGGGCTGCCACAAAGAAGAAGGAGTCAAGCTATTCTCCAAAGCGCCTGAAGGCAGGACAAGAAGCAACGGATAGAAACTAATCCAGGAGAGAAGCAATCTAGAACTAAGGAGGAATTCCCTGACAGAACAATTAACAGTGGAACAAATTGCCTCCAGACGTTGTAAGTGCTCCAACACTGGAAGTTTTTAAGGAGAGATTGGATAACCATTTGTCTGAAGTGGTGTAGGGTTTCCTGCTTAGGCAGGGGGTTGGACTAGAAGACCTCCAAGGTCCCTTCCAACTCTGTTATTCTATTCTATTCCATTCCATTCCATTCCATTCCATTCTCTATATTCTATTCTATTCTATTCTATTCTATTCTATTCTATTCTATTCTATTCTATTCTATTCTATTCTATTCTATTCTATTCTATTCTATTCTATTTTTGTTCCATTCCATTCTATTCTATTCTATTCTATTCTATTCCATTCCATTCCATTCCATTCCATTCCATTCCATATCTTCTCTTCCCTTCCCTTCTCTTCCCTTCCCTTCCCTTCTCTTCTAATTGTAAATATTGGAAGATAGCTACTATGTGTCCCCTGAGCTTTCTCTTCATTGGCTTAAACATAACTAGTTCCCTTCACTATTCATGCTATGGTTTAGATTACAGAACTCTTAGCATCTTTGTTGCTTTCTCTGCACGGTTTACAGTATCTCAGCATCTTTCTTCTTTAGTGATGATCAGAACTGGACACTTGCTGGTGTGCTTATGTACTGCATTTAAATTTCATTAATTCATTATCCTATGAAATACATAGTCCTTTTAAATTCGGATCTTCATCCCTAAATGACAGATCGAGAGAAGATGATTTTTTGGGGGGGGGGTCTGTGAAATCTGGAACCTTAGCCGAGTCAGGAAAATAAGGCTTTCCTTAAGGGCATCTAATGCTTACAAAACTGTACAACAACCTTCAGAATCGTTGTTAAAATGTGCGTATTGATTTGTGAATATTGGTGGGCTCTAAGAAGTTAAAAAGCAACTTTATCAATTAAAAAATGGATTCAAATGATATTTCCCTTGAAGATGAATTTTGTAGATTCTGTGGACTGATGTAAAATTCAGAAGATAAGCTTTTTGACTGTATTTGGCCCTTCCTTCCATAGTTAAAAACACACACGCACACACAAAGTAACATGGTTGTTAAGTGAATCTGGCTTCCCCATTGACTTGGCTTGTCAGAAGTTTGCAAAACTTGATTACACGGCCCTGGGACACTGCAACCGTCATAAATACGAACCAGTTGCCAATTGTCTGAATTTCGATCATGTGACCATGGGGATGCTACCACGGACGTCAGTATGAAAAACTGTCACAAGTCACTTTTATCAGTGCTGTTGTAACTTTGAATGGTCGTTAAGTGAACTGTTGTTGTAAGTCGAGGATACCTGTATTCTGATAATGTTGCTGTAACAATGAGACGGGCAGAATATGAATTTAATACATAAATGTAGGCTACAAACAGAAATTGGAGAGTAAGTATTCAAGGAGAATCCAAAATGGTTTAGGTGAAAAGGTCACTCCAACCAGTGTTCAGAAAGGAAAGAGAAATTAATTTTTTCCTGCCCTATGGGAACAGGGTATGGGGGAATTTTTTCATGAGGTAAAGTTATTTTTAAAGGAATAGGCAACAGACAGGAAAAACTGCAGAAAGAAATCTGACTGAATGTGGTTGAGATATTTCGAGTAAATATTCAAGGATTTTTCACGGCATTTACTATCTGATAGATATTTATTGGGGTGTAAACAACATTCGGTGCTAATCTTAATTCCAGATAATGAATTAAACCAAAGAGAAGTCAAGGTCAAAAATTATTTGTACATGAGCAAGCTGAAAATGAAACATACGTACACATAATATTTTTAATTTTGTTTATATGTAATAGTTCAACTTCAAGACCGCATCTTCAGAATGAATGAGCTTTGAAAAATTGTTTAACTTGGGTGTCGCCATCAGAATAGTTTGGAAAGCCATGTTTACATTCTAAGCCTACTCTCAATAAAAATGATTTCTAATTTGCTACAGAAAATGAAAAATGATATCACCAAGAAAAGAACCAATGAAGAATTACAGGTAGCCCTACACTTATAGCCAGAGGTGGTATTCAGAAGGATCTGACCAGTTCTGGAGAACTGGTAGCAGAAATTTTGAGTAGTTCAGATAATTAGCAAAATACCACCTCTGACTGGCCCTGCCCCCATTTAACAGATAATCAGAGTTGGAAGGGACCTTGTAGGTCATCTAGTCTAACCTCCCCCCCGCCCAAGCGGGAGACCCTACACCATTTCTGACAAATGGCAGTCCAATCTCTTCTTGAAAGTCTCAAGTGATGGCGCTCCCACAACTTCCGAGGGCAACTTCTGTTCCGTTGGTTGATTGTTCTCACTGTCAGAAAGTTTCTTCTTATTTCCAGGTTGAATCTCTCCTTGTTCAGTTTCCATCCATTATTCCTTGTCTGGCCTTTGGTTACCTTGGAAAATAGCTTGACTCCCTTCTCCCAGTGGCAGCCCTCAAATACTGGAACTCAAATATCATGTCTCCCCTGGTCCTTCTCTTCACTAGACTAGCCATTGCTCAGTTCCTATAACCGTTCTTCATATGTTTTAGTCTCTAGTTCCCTAATCATCTTGTTTCTTCTTCTCTGCACTCTTTCTAGAGTCTCAACATCTTTTTTATAGTGTGGTGACCCAAACTGGATGCAGTACTCTAGGTGTGGTCTTACCAAATCTTGATTGTATCCCTCTGTTAATGCAATTTAGGATTGCATTGGCCTTTTTGGCTGCTGCTTCACACTGTCTCCCGAGTCCCAGCTGATGGGCTGGGTCTTCTTTGGTTGCCCTGTGCAGGAGAATGGAGCTGGAAAGCAGGTTAGTGGGGCGGGGAGGGAAAGGAGATTTTGCAGTATCCTTCCCCTGCCACGCCCACCAAGCCACACCCACCAGTAGTACATTTTTTTTTAATCCCACCACTGTTTATACCCATTTGTTTCGTGACTATTCAAAGTTACAACAGCATTGAAAAAAGTAACATAGCCATTTTTCACACTTAACAGCAACCCTGTGGTGACATGATTAAAATCCAGATGCTTGGCAACTGGCGTGTATTTATGACAGTTGCAATGTCCTGAGATCATGCGATCAGATTTTGCAACCTCCAGACGAGCAAAGTCAATGGGGAAGCCAGATTCACTTAACAAGTGATTCATTTAACAACAGTGGCAAGAAAGGTCGTAAAATGGAGTAAAATTCACAACTGTCTGGCTTAGCAACAGAGGTTTTGGCCTCAATCGTGGTTGTAAATCGAGGACTACCTGTCAGCGGTGGTATTCAGCTGGTTTGCAACGGATCGGGCGAACCGGTAGCAAGAATTTGGCATGGATCGCCGAACCAGTAGTAAGTTCTGGCTTGCCACGCACCCCCCAACACGGTCGCCCTCCCGCCCGATGCTTGCTCACCCCGCCCGCCTGCCTGACATTCGCCTAAGGTATTTCTTTCTTTTTTTCCCCTCCAGCTGTAGATAAGATCACCTGTGTTGCGATTCCCCTTGCTGAGGCCCAGGAAGGCAAAAAATGGAGGGAGGGGCTCAGCCCCCCCGAGGCTCCTCTGTGGCTAAGAAGCTCCCAGAACAGGTGGGGGCTGCAAAAAAGCCACACCCACCCAGTCACATGGCCACACCCACCAAGCCACGCCCACAGAACCAGTAGTAAAAGTTTTTGAATACCACCACTGCTACCTGTATAGTAGTTTTTTATTGCTATGGAGTAGTTCAAGGTGTCAGGCATCCAGACAGCCTTTTCAACTGATTAAAAACTATAGATTAGACAACAAAAGAAGTGGATTCATGTGGCTTCTTCTTCTGCTCCGAAATTAGATCCATTAACATGAAGATCTGAACAGAGTATATAAATATTTCCCTTGGTATCTATCATTTGCCAGCTTTCAGCCTTTAAAGAGTGCTTCTTCTTCTTCCCTTTTTTTAAAGAACTGCAAAATAAAGTGCCAATGTCCATCCGATGGTATATTTATTTCTGATAATGCCTTTATGGGTAGTTCTTAGAAAATGAGAAGAGCGGATAGCTGCCGCGCAATACTTTATTTAGAAATTCGCCTCCTGAAAAAAAAAAAAGATTAATTGGCAAGTGAGAATTTTGGTAACTGTCCATGAGGTACCCACTTCATGTTCATCAGTGGTATTATTCATTGATCAAAAACATTGATGTTCACAGCTGTGTGAGTGTGTTTCTCTCTTCACACATAGATTATCCCACTTTTAAGAATGTGTCAGGTAAATGACCACAGGCCTGATTTCTGGACTGAGGCCTGGACATTTATTTATTTATTAAACCAATTTGTACAGCCACTTAACTCACACGTAGTTGAATCCACGTGGCTTACAATGTTTAAAAAATTCATCATATAATAAAAACCTATTAAAAAACCACCCTACCCTCACCCAGGCAGTAACAATATAATCAAATCAGCCACTCAGCTGACTCCATCTCCATTTGAGGTCCCCGGGCCCACTGACAAAAACCATGTTTTAGGGCCTTTTGTAAGAGCAACAGTCTTGGGGCCAGCTGTACCTCGAGTTGAATGATGTTCTATAAAGAAGGTGCCACCACCAAAAAGCCCCTTTTTCATGGTCTCACCGGATGTACATGCCTTAATCGATGAGACCAGTAACATGCCCTGCCTCTCCATCCTGGTGAGCCAGATAGATTAATGGGGGAGAGGGGGGTCTTTCAAATAGCCTGGTGTTCTGACCTAGGCTTCCCCCAAAAGCACTATGCAGGCTCTTTGTCCCGGCAAAAAACCCTTTTACTAAATGAAGGGGAATTTCTTGCATTCACATTCAGCCAAAGGCCTGGCAAACAGTCTTTCAAGGGTATAATTAGGAGCACAGACCTTAGCTAGCTTGGAGAGCTGCCAAGTAAATATTTTCAAACACAGTGTTGACAAGGAAGGGCTCAGCACAGAGTCTCTGAGATGCACGGACAGATCTTCACACTGCTGCAACGAACGAATTGTTTCCTGCAAAAGCCCCCTCCCCTTTTGCTCCTCTTTTAATCTGTGTGGGAGGGGCCACTCATTGTCCACCTGTGGCCTTACTCCCACGTTGACCCCTAGTTCGTACTTGTTCTTTTCTTTTGGCAGCTCTGTGCATGCGCAGGCTAGGAACCAGCTCCAGCTACTCCTCTACCTCACTGCTGTCCGACTCCGAAGGCAGCTGATGACTGCCAGACTATCCTGGCCCCATCTCTGCCTCTGATGCAGAGCCCTCGTCCGAGCCTTCCTCAGCCTCCAAGACTGGCCCACATTCCTCCCCAACCTCCTCACTGTCTGACTCTGCAGCCACCTCTGCTAACCTCCGGCAGGCCACAACACCTGGCTCTAAGCCATGTGAAGTGATAACCAGCATTTTGAATTGTTGCTTTGAAACAAGATGGATGGCAAACAAATCTAAGAGCAAGAGCAAAGCACTTAGACTTATATACTGCTTCACAGTACTTTACAGCCCTTTCTAAGTGGTTTTACAGAGTCAGCCTATTGCCCCCCACCCCACCCAACAATGTTGGTCCTCATTTTACCGACCTTAGGAGGATGGAAGGCTGGGTCAACCTTGAGCCTGGTGAGATTTGATCTGCCAAATTACAGGCAGCTGTCAGACAGCAGAAGTAGCCTGCAGTACTGCACTCTAACCATTGCACCACTGTGGCTCATAAATAAATAACAACTCAGAACAGCAGACATCCTGCGACGATATCTGTGACACCATCAAACATCCACATCTGCCTATCCCCAGTTCTTGGGAAGGACTTGATAGGTAGACAAACATTCAAATCCAGTCTGAACTCTGTGATGAATCATCATCATCATAATACCCAGAAGCAGGTTGGCAGCCAGTGTAAGTCCCACAGGAGAGGCAACACATAGGTAATAGTCTATGGAGATTCTTAGTCATCTGGCTCATGATTGTCCCAAAGGTGCTTTTCTCAGGAAGCCACTGGACTTTTCTTGTTTTTTCTTTGAAGATGTTTCGCTTCTTATCCAAGAAGCTTCTTCAGTTCTGGCTGGATGGTAGGGAATTGAAGGATTTATATTCCTTGCAGAGAGCTGGTCATTTGCATTTGTTTAGACGGTTGTTGAGGCCACTTGGAGGTTTGTCTATGTCCTCAGGGTCACCTGAGTAGTGCTAATGGTTCCTGTAGTTTGCAATCTTGCTCTTGGAAATCCATTCATAGTCCCACACCATTCGAAGGGTATTCATCGCAAAGTGCATGGCTAAAAGCCTATGGAGATTCTCAGTCATCCAGGTCATGGTTGTCCCATACCTCCGTAGACTTTTAATCCCACCATTGCCCTGAGGACATAGATAAAACCTCCAAGTGGCTTCAACGACTCTCTAAAAGGATGCAAATGACCAGCTGTCTGAAAGGAGTATAAATCCTTCCATCCCCACCATCCAGTCAGAGCTGAAGAAGCTTCTTGGATGAGAAGCAAAACATCTTCAAAGAAAAAAAAACAAGAAAAGTCCAGTTGCCTCCTGAAAAAAGCACCTTTGGGACAACATTTAGGTATGTCTACGGTTGCACAAAATTATTTGAGCCACTGCATTCTGACCTGAATGAAGCTTCTGAATACTCTTTAAAGGAAGCCCTATGTAGAGCCCAATACAGTAGTCCAGACAGGAGGCGATCGGAATGTGGGTGATTGTGAGAACCTTGCAACCTAAGATCAGAACTGTCCTGTTCTGGATCAGGGTAGGGACAGGATTAGGAACACAAAAAGGCTAGTTTGTACAATGTTTTGAGGTTCTAATTCCCATAAGAGTTACTAATCGTCAAATCAAATCAAATGTTTATTGTCAGTGCACAACATGTGTACAATGAAATTGAAAAAGATTGTTGGAGAAGACCTGTGTTTGTCCATGGTAGCAGACTCCTGATTTTTTTTTGACAGCCAGAGACGAGTTGTCAAAGACACACTGGTTTGAGTTCTCTGTGTGATTCCAGACAGAGAAGACAAGAGAGCAAAGTTTAAGATCCAGACAGTGAAAAGTCAGGTGTACTGGTGTTATCTGTTTTAAATATCTCACTGTCATTTAAGACTTGATGGGCAGATCTCTTGGGATTGCCAGGATGGTCCCCATTTTGAGAGAGGCATGGTAGATAGTGGTCTACAACCCACACAACCTGGAAAGTGTTAGGATATTAAATTTAATTGCTGGAATAGTAGAGTGTTCAATGGGTCAGAACACACAATTGTAGTTGATGAGTTAAAGCAGGGCTGTCAAACTCATGGCCCATGGCCCAGATGCGTCCCGCGCTGGCCACGCCCTTGCCCAGTTTAGAGAAGGGAAAAAGTCTCAATACGTCATGTGACACTGCCGTGAGGCTGCGAGTTTGACACCCCTGAATTAGAGAGCGCTGACGCATGCACGAGGCAATCAACACTACAATTGGTTGCTGTGGATGTAAAGGGGCAGTTTCCCTTTTTTCCTGCCTTTTTTTTCTTTTTGTGTTATTCTATTTGAATTTACCTCATGATGTTCCTGACTACCTTGTCTGCTGTAAATGTCAAATATATTTATTTATGTAAAACTACAACTCTGTGTCAGTGTTTTTGTTTGACTTCATTTGGACAGTTGCTACTCAATTCCCTGACAGAAAGACACCAAACATCTGAGAGGCTGTCCCAAGAGAAGATAACCAGGGAAGGCAATGAACTCAAGGGCTTATTTGGCCTGTCAGAAGAGGAAACAGAATGAGATAATGTGACCGTTTTTATTTATGTTATCCCACCATTGTTATTTTTACAAATAACTCAAGGTGGTGAACACACTTTCCTCCTATTTTTCCCATAACTATCCTGTGAGGTGAGTCGGGCTGAGAGAGAGAGAGTGACTGGCCCAAAGTCACCCAACCAGTTTTTAGGCCTAAAGTGGGATTAGAACTCTCAGTCACCTGGTGATTGGCCAATGTCAACCAACTGACTTTCATGCCTAAAGTGGGATTAGAACTCTCAGTCTCTGGTGACTGGCCCAATATCAACAATCTGGCTTTCATGCCTAAAGTGGGATTAGAAGTCTCCTGGTGATTGGCTCAACATTGACCAACCTGCTTTTATGACTAAGTGGGACTAGAACTCATGTTTTCTAGTTTCTAGCCCAGCTCTTTAACCACTAGGCTCAATGCTTATCTTTCACAATGCTCTGATGAATTCTGTATTAGATACAGGGTTGTATTAGATAATCTAACTGTATGATTCTATGACCGACTGCTTCCTTTCTTGAATTCTTATCCAGAGTTTTTAATTGAGTTTTCATAACTCAACAACTATTTATATTTATTAATGTCTCGGTTTTTATGCTCAGACATCACATAACTTGAGAGATGGGGTTGTAATGGTAGAGCTATTGTAGTTTTATCCACTTCGATTTGCCTAAGGATAAATTCTCAGAGTTGTATTTAACAAAGCCTTAAGTAGCAACTGCTAAAATAAATATAAGTTCTTTGCTTAGTTATTAAGACCGTATCATTAGGAAGCTCATTAAGACTTGTTATAAAACAGATTCTAACACTTACTGTTAATTGCAGGGACCTGCCAATAAGTCTCGTTGTTATTTTGTTTTATCTCCTTGTCTCTTCCTTTCCCACTTATCAGAAGCAGCAAAGATGATTTAGTGGCCTCGTTGCCTGAGCCTGAATGTTTTTCTTAGCATCTGAACCTTGCGATTTAGCCAGTAATATATTCCCCATACTAGCAATGTATTTATCCCAAAATGACTTTTGAAGTGGAATGCCACATAACAGATAATCAGAGTTGGAAGGGACCTTGTAGGTCATCTAGTCCAACCCCCTGCCCAAGCGGGAGACCCTACACCATTTCTGACAAATGGCAGTCCAATCTCTCCTTGAAAATCTCAAGTGATGATGCTCCCACAACTTCTGAGGGCAACTTCTGTTCCATGGGTTGATTGTTCTCACTGTCAGAAAGTTTCTCCTTATTTCCAGGTTGAATCTCTCCTTGTTCAGTTTCCATCCATTATTCCTTGTCTGGCCTACAGGCACTTTAGAAAATAGCTTGACCCGCTCCTGTCTGTGGCAGCCCCTCAAATATTGGAAGACTGCTATCATGTCTCCCCTGGTCCTTCTCTTTACTAGACATGCTCAGTTCCTATGTACTGTGGCACTGAATGTATAAAAGTCGTAGAATTGAGGGCCAACTTGGTCTAGTGCAGGGCTGTTGGACTCCCAGCCCGTCGGCCAGTTGCATCATGCGCTAGCCACGCCTACACCCAGTTTAGCGAAGGGGAAAAAAAATCCTGATAAGTCACGTGATGCTGCTGTGACAATGTGAGTTTGATACCCCTGGTCTAGTGGGTAAGGCATCAGGCTAGAAACTGGGAGACCGTTTGTTCTAGTCCCACCTAGACATGAAAGTCAGTTGGTTAATGTTGGGCCAATCACCAAGAGACTGAGAGTTCTAATCCCACTTAGT
>NW_020769425.1:1746228-1847104 GCF_900518735.1 Pseudonaja textilis | reverse complement strand
GAGTTCTAATCCCACTTAGTCATGAAAGTCGATTGGTTGATGTTGGGTTAATCACCAAGAGACTGAGAATTCTAGTCCCACTTAGTCATGAAAGTTGATTAGTTGATGTTGGACACATCACCAGAAGGCTGAAAGTTCTAGTTCCATTTTAGGCATAAGGTAGTGACCCCAAAAATGATACTACTGAGAAGAACTGCATGAGTCAAGGATGGAAGAAGTGAAACAGTTAAGAGATGCCAAAAAGCTGTGTTTGGAGTTGTCTGTATATTTTATTTTTATTTATTTATTAACTTTTTAATAGATTCATGGTGGCACAGTGGTCAGAGTGCAGTACTGCAGGCTACTTCTTCTGAGAGCTGGCTGACTGCAATTTGGCACATTGAATCTCACCAGGCTCCAGGTTGACTCAGCCTTCCCTCCTTCCGAGGTGGGGAAAATGAGGACTCAAATTGTTGGGGGCAAGAGGCTGACTCTGTAAACTGCTTAGAGAGGGCTGTACAACACTGTGAAGCGGTATATAACTCTAAGTGCTATTGCTCTTGCTATTTTATGTCACCCATCGCCCCTATAGAGTTACTCTGAGCAGCTATAAACGTCTGTGTATAATTTATTAAGCCACTCTATCCACTGAATTGGAAATAGCTTGAATTATTTAGCTAAAACATTTTAACAAACATTTTAATCTCAAGTACAGCATACAGATATCTGGCAAACTCTTGTCCTTTTTTTCCCCACCTTCTAATGATATTTTTTGTTAATGTCTTTAGGAGGGAGGAAGGAAGGAAGGAAGGAAGGAAGGAAGGAAGGAAGGAAGATTTCTTTTCAAAGGTTCAGTTTTTGCATTAAGTAACCAACAAATTCCTTGTGTGGCCAATAAAAGGATACTAATTCTAATTCTTGATGTATCACCTTCCAACATTTTGAGTTCCCACAGATTAATAATAGTAACGCAACTCTCCCAGTTCTGACTCTTCGTTCTGATTTTAAAAAGCCCCACAGCAATCCACTAAACTCTCGGTTCACACGCTCTCACTAATTGGCAGAGACCTGTTTTAGCAAGATGTACAGGGACCTGGAATGCCCAGGTGTTTACACAATCACCTATTCTGTTTATTGTTTCTAAGGAGACAATCAGGAAGTTAATGGGCTAAGTAAGAAGAAATTCTCAGGTGGCCTTTGACCAAGGCTCCTGTATAAAGCTAGAAACTGTATGAGAATTGTAAGTTAAATCAGTTTATGGGTACAAATTCCATCCTCTCTGTGCATGGTAAAAGGAGGGAAATCTTTCAGCAATTGAAGGCCCTCAAGAATGATCTGCTGAGGGCTGTATGGCAGATACAGTTAAAGCAAAGAGAGAACATTATATTTCTGCCCATTTTCTTAAACATGCTTTATTCTAGCATCTTCTGGCACCATCTTGGAAGCCATATAAACTCTGTCCTTGTTAAAGCTCTGTTGAAACAACAATGGTTGGATGATACTAGAGCCGTGATGGTGAAATCCGCAAGAGCAACGTGCGATGGCTGGTGTGCCTGTGACGCAAAGTGCCCCCCTGCCGCCGCTGCCATCCACGCCACCGCCTGCCTGCCTGCTGACCTGGCCTGCAGCCAGCACCATACCTGGTTCTGCGGCAAAGGTGCTTGGTGGTAGTAGGGAGCTCTTCACGCTCCGCCATGATTGGCTGTTAGGAGTGGCCTGGTGGCGAGGCGAAGCTGCCCGCGGACCACTCCTAATGGCAAGTTTGCTCCTCCCGCCTCCCAGCGCCCCCTGCCCCTACCCTAAATAGGTCCAAATTTTGGGGGCAGGGTTTAATTTCACTCATGCCAATAAAACAGTGCTGGGCCTTCCTATGGGGGCAGGGTAGTGTCGGAAAAACACGGTACCTGTCCTCCAGTTCTCCCTTTTTCAAGGACACAGCTGAAACTATTATCTTGGATGACTGTAGATGGCTTTAAAGATAAACGGGGTTGTGTTATGTGTTCGGTAGCTTTATTTAGCCGATACCTGCTTTAACCAGTGGCAATGTAGTCTTACAGGTGACTTCTCGGAAACTGCTGGGGTCAGTCAAGAAGTGACAGTAAAATGTCTGTTATTTTAAAGAAAAGCAGGGGAAATGGGTGATGAAATCCTTTATTTACATCCCTGAGGATCGTTCTGGATGGCTTTCAAATGCAACTCGAGAGTTAATTTTCCAGATAAATACTTCTAGAGCAAGGGTATCAAACTCAAGGCCCGGGGTCCAGATTTGGCCTGTAGAAATAGTGCAAATAGTGAAGGACCGGCCCATGTTGCTGTGCCAGTGAAAATGGAGTTCGGGAAGGCCACATGTGGCCCCCGAGCTCCGTTTTTGCTGGCAGAGATTTGCAGGAGGCCTACCCAGACGAAAACAAAGCTTGGGAATCTGTTTTCTCTGGCAGAGCACTTGGGTCGCCACAGGTGCCCCCCAACACAAGTGACCCCATGCTGGCCACACCTACCCTGGCACCCCGAGATCAAACACAACCCCGATGTGGCCCATAATGAAATCAAGTTTGACATTCCTGTTCTAGAGGTAGTTGAAACGGATTTCTTTAAGCAGAGTTTAATATCTGGACGTTGAGCATTTCTATTCGTTTATTCTCTTCAGCTTTCCTCTGTTTTATAGACCTAAGAAGGTTATCAGTGAGAGGGTTGGTTGCAGTTATTTTTTTTTCCTCACCATTGTAACTCAGGGGTCCTCAAATGTGGTAACTTTAAGATGGGTTTCAGACTTCAATTCCCAGAATTCCTCAAACAGCTATGAACATGTTTTCTCAGATTCTGGCTGTGGAATTCTGGGAGTTGAAGTCCACAAGTTTTAAAGTGGCCAAGTTTGGAGACCTAAATGGTTGGCATATGAGACAGTTGGTATATCAGAGGTGGTATTCAGCAGGTTCTGACCAGTTCTGGAGAAACAGTAGCGGAAATTTTGAGTAGTTCGGAGAACTGGCAAATACCACCTCCAACTGGCCCCACCCCCATCTATTCTGTGCCTCCCATTGAGTCCCAGCTGATCAGCTGGGCCTTCTTTTGTTGCCCTTCACAGGAAAACAGAGCTGGAAAGCAGGTTAGTGGGGTGGGGAGGGAAGGGGGATTTTACAGTATCCTTCCCTGGCAAGCCCACAAGTCATACCACACCCACCAAGCCACACCCACAGAACTGGTAGTAAAAATCCCACTACTGTGGTAAATGAGGACGACTTGTAAAGGTAATTCTTCCGTCTGATTTATGTGTGGGCTAATCAAGATCTGCCTTTTTCTTTAAATGCTTCATCCCTCATTAGTACCTGTGCGTTTCCTTTCATTTCCTAGATATTTCTACAGATGCCTACACCCCATGCCTTTCTTCTCCATTTATCTTTTCTAAGATTACCAGAAACTCTATTTTGGCTTCCTTCCTCCATCACAGTACCATCGTATTTCTGATGCCACAATAATCAAAGCAACAGTGAACAGGTTGTTCTTTCATTCCTACTGTCTTGAACTCAAAATGATTAAGGACGTCATCCCACCTCCCCTCGATCTATTAAGAAAGTAAACAAATGAGATCCAGGGAGTTGAGCAGTGCTTGTTCTTGGCAAACTCTTTGCTGATTTCTGAAAATTACTGCAATGTTTTCAAGGGGCTTATAAACGGATAATGATTTCTTTTTGATCTATTTGCAGAGGTTTCCAGGGAATTGGTATCAGGCTGGTTCAAGTTTGTATTCCTGCGAGATTCCACACCTTCCCTGTCCCTCCCTTTCAGATAAAGGCACTTTGCTTTCCTTCAGTGAGTTAATTCTCCAAATTTTCTCAAAGATAATAACGTGTTTCCCTGAAAATAAGACCCCGTCTTGTATTTTTGGAGGCTCCAAAATAAGCAGTAGGGCTGTCAGAGGTGGTATTGGCTGGTTCTCTGAACTACTGAAAATTTCTACTACCAGTTCTTCAGAACTAGTCAGAACCTGCTGAATACCACCTCTGCTTTGCACACGCATGTGCGTTAGAACATGTGCGTGCCAGGAATCTGAGCTTCCAGTTTCTGGTGCTCCTGTGTGGTGCACTAGGGAGTTACTCTTCCAGTTTCCGGCACGCATACACGCACTCCCATTTTGGCACCTGGTGCTGAAAAGATTCGCCATCACTCCTATAGGGCACTGCACACCGGAACAACTAGATACAAGAGCAGTTTTTCTCTGAATGGCATCACTGCTAAACAAATAATTCCCTCAACACTGTCTGCACTACTATATTAATCCTCCCATCCTTCCTTTCACCCATCTCCTCCTACTTATGACGGTATAGCTGTAACTTGGTTGCTTGTATCCTTATGATTCCTACTGACTGTTTCCTAGTATGATTTGATTACTTATTTGTACCCTATGACCATTATTAAGTGTTGTACTTGATGATTCTTGACTAATGTATCTTTTCTTTCATGTACGCTGAGAACATTTGCATCAAGACAAATTCTTAGTGTGTCTAATCACACTTGGCCAATAAAGCATTCATTCATTCAATCAATCACAAACAGGCCATTATTCCATTTTGCATGTTCTTTTGCACCCAGGTATTTCTCCAATAAAAACCATTCATTGAAGTTAACAGTTTGAAGTTACAAAGGCACTGAAGTTACAATGCATTGACCAGTTTTCACACTTATAACCATTGCAGCCTCCTTAGGGACATCTGATTAAAATTTGGCCACTTGGCAACTAGCATGTATTTATGGCAGTTGCACTATCCCAGGATTTAATTTGATTCCCCATTTCTAACCTTCCCAGCTGGCTTCTGACAAGTAAAGTCAATGGGGAAAACCAGATTTGCTTAACAACAGTATGATTCACAATTACAATGATTCACTTAACTAAGGCAAAAAGGTCATAAAACATGGCATGACTCAATTTTAACAAGTGCCTGGCATAGCAATAGAAATTTTGGGTTGAATTGTGGTAGAAAGTTGAGGGCTATCTGTAACTCTGTAGTCCCAATGGTGCTTTTTCAGGAGGCAACTTGACTTCCTTGTTTTTCTTTGAAGACGTTTCGCTTCTCATCCAAGAAGCTCCTTCAGCTCTGATTGGATGGTGGGGAATGGAAGGATTTATATTCTTAATAATAACAACAGAATTGGAAGAGACCTTGTAGGTCATCTAGTCCAACCCCCTGCCCAAGCAGGAGACCCTATACCATTTCTGACAGATGGCAGTCCAATCACCTCTTGAAAGCTTCCAGTGATGAAGCTCCCACAACTTCTGAGGGCAACTTCTGTTCCATCAGAAATTGATTGTTTTCATGGTCAGAAAATTTCTCCTTATTTCCAAGTTGAATCTCTCCTTGATCAGTTTCCATCCATTATTCCTTCTATGGCCTTCAGCTGCTTTGGAAAATAGCTTGACCCTCTTCCTCTCTGTGGCAGCCCCTCAAATATTGGAAGACTGCTATCATGTCTCCCCTGGTCCTTCTCTTCACTAGACTAGCCATGCCCAGTTCCTGCAACCTTTCTCAATATTTTAGCCTCCAGTCTCCTAATCTCATTCTGGTTGCTCTTCTCTGCACTGTTCTAGAGTCTCAACATTCCTTGCAGACAGCTGGCCATTTGCTTTCTTTTAAGGAGTCATTCTGGCCACTTGGAGGTTTGTCTGTGTCCTCAGGGTTACCTGAGGGGTGCAAAAGGGTGTGGAGCCTTCTTGGAACTGTTGAAGGGACTGTGTTGTAGATTAGAGATAGATGATGTCATATCCCTCCCCCTCTCTTGAGGTGGGGCTGTTTCAATTTTGACAAAGATGGCCCCCTTTGCCTCCTTTCCTGTAACTCTGTACTATTCATGCAGAAAGTTTTTACAGAACTGTCCTCGGTCCAGCGAGTTCTGCAAATCTACTTTGCATGCATATAAAGCGTTGCTTAATCATCCATTTTGGCACTAAAACCCAAACAGATGTTGCAGAAAACTTGCCTCAAGAAAGGCAGAGCTTCAATCTTGAGTCTTTTCCAGCTTGGTGCTCTCCTGATGCAAGGAACACGCATGCTTTATTAATTTGGTATCCTGAGCCAAGAGGATTATATGCATATATCTCATCTTTGGTTCCCCCCCCCCCCCCACTTAGGTTGGATTCAGAGCTTCACACCACACAGCGAGCCAAGGATAGACTTGAGCCAAGTTTCCCCCAGGAAGAGGTTTCAGCCCAGTGGGGAAGATGATGGGAACTGGGGTCCCCTTGCACAGGGGGGGGGGAGATTATGGGAACTGCAGTCCCTTGGCACGGGAGGTGATGGGAACTGTAGTCCCCTTGCACAAGAGAAAATGATGGGAACTGCCAGACCCTTTGCAGGGGCAACATTATGGGAACTGCAGTCCCTTGGCACGGGTGAAAGTGATGGGAACTGTAGTCCCCTTGCACGGGGGGGGGGGGGGGGGCCCCCACTCGATAGGCAGTCAACCCCACGCGCCTTCCCCAAGAACCGCAGCAACCACCAACGACTCGCTCAGCGGCGGAGGGACCACCCTCCGCTACCGCCCCCCTCTAGCACGTGCTCCTCCGGGCACGCCGAACCTCACTTCCGGCAGCGGGAAATAATAGGAAGGAGGAGAAAGGGAGACGGCGAGGAAGGGGTGGGGGGGGGGGAGGAGAAAGAAAGAGGAAAAATCAGCAGCACGCCTGCGCGAACTTTCCTCTCAAGTTGGAGACGCATCCTTTTCCCCCCCCCCCTCTCGCGCCATATATACCCCCCCAAAAGTCACGCCCACCTCCTTTGCCCTGCTGGGCCCCGCCCCCCCAACCCTCCCCGGCGCGCCAACCAGCGAACGAGCCATAGGCAGGCAGGCGCGCGCGCGCGCACGCACGCCCCTCAGCGGAACGCCTGCGCCCTTGTGGGCTGCGGTGCGCGCCCGTCCGAGGGGGGGTGGAGAGAGTGGGGTGGGGGGGGGCGGCTCCTTTCCCCTCAGCGCCCGTGAGGCGGGTTCGGGGCGCGAGGCGGCGGCGCTGCTGCTGGTGCTGCTGCTGCTGGGTTTGCGAGCGGGGGCGTCCGCCGCCGGGCTTAGTCTCGGCTTCCCTCGCAAGGGGCCCTTCGGCTGGGCATGTGAGGCGAGGAAGGAAAAAAAGGAAGGGGGGGGGGCGCGGCGGTCGCCTCGGGCTTCCCCGGTGCGGGGACGGGCGGGCGGTGCAGTCCCTTCGTTGAGGGAAAAGAGCGGGCGGCGCCTGGTCCTCGTCCTCGTCCGGTCGCTTCCTCGCGTCTCACCCGCCATGAAGAAGTTTTCTCGGATGCCCAAGTCTGACGGCACCGGCGGCAGCCCCGGAGGCATCGGCGGGGCACCGGCGGCTGGAGGCGGCGGCGGCGGCGGCATCGGAGGCGGCGGCATCGGAGTCTCGGGCTCCCTGGCGGTGGGCAGCAGCAGGGTCTTCGCCGTGGGGCGCTTCCAGGTCACGGTGGAGGAGGTGCTGGCCGAAGGTGAGCGTGGCTTACCGATCGCCGAGGCCTGGGGGGCCGCCCGACGCCGCTTCCCTTCCTCGCCCTCGCGTTTCTGGCGGACCCGAAGGAACTCCCGGCGGGCGTGCTAGGCGGGTCCTTACCCCCCGCTTCTCGTAGGGCCCGCTCGATCTCCCAGGACGAAAGGCAGAAGTTGCCGACTGTGTGGGCTTCCCCTCCTCCTCACGTCCCGCTTCTGCCTTTTCTCCCCGGGGCGCTGCTGTAGGAAAAAGGGGGTTGCTGAGGCGCAAAGCTTTGCTTTCTCCCCCCCCTCCCCCCCGTCCTCCTCCACCGAAGGGGTGGCCTGGGTGTGTGTCTATGGGGTGTGTGTATGTGTGTGGGGATGTATGACTTCCCTGGGAAGCGAGCACAAACCCAGGCATTGGGGTGTGTATATATGTGGGGGGGGGGGTTAGTGGGGGGTAATAGGGAGGCATGGATGGGTTGGGTGGGGGGCTTCGAGGCCTGGTGGGGGGGGTCAGTTCCCCAAAGGGGAAACGGCTTGACTGGAATCCAATGGTATCTCTATGGCAGCGTTGGGCTAAGTTGAAATGTTGGCTTATTGTAGTCCTGTTTCAAGGGTTCTCTCTCTCTTTCTGTGCTTCCTGCAGCGAAGTTGGTCCTTGGAATGGAAAGAGGATGGAAAGATGCTCCTTTGGAAGGGGAAGGATGGGTAAAGGAAAGGAGGAAATTGTGTGTATATGTATATACATGCATAAACACACACACACACACATATATAAATAATGGTTGATAGTAATCAGATGTTTAGATTGGGTTTGGCATTTTATCCACTTAGGCTACCAAGGATTTGAGATAGGCAGTTTGTTATATTAAATTTTAAGCTGTCTATCATCTCATCTCTCTCTCCTCTACCTATCTTTCTTCCTCTTTCTCTCTCTCTCTCTCTCTCACACACACACACCTATCTCATCTCCCATCTACCTATCTCATCTCTCTCTGTCTCTTCTATCTCTCCTTTTTTCCTTTCCTTTTTTTTTTCTTTCATCCATAGCAGGGTTGTCGAACTCACACTCCTGATCTATAGCTAGCTAGCTATCTTTATTTAGCTATCATCTATCTGTCATGTATGTATCACAAGGCAGTGGATATATGTAATATTTCCGTCTCTTGTTTTCCCCACAGGAAATCCCCATGTGAGGTGGGTTGGGCTGAGAGAGAGAGAGTGACTGGCCCAAAGTCACTTTTAAGCTTGTCGATCAAATAAATATAAAAGCTTGTCTTCTTTTTGTTTGACATGGTCAGAGGACGTCAAGGTCCACTTTAATGGTTTACATTCATCATGTGAACCTCTACATAAGGGTTAAGGGTATTGTAAATCCATTGGTAATCGGCTCAAGATTCTGGGTGCACAACTACTATTATTGAGGGTGGTTGTAAGTGAGTTATAGGGCCTGTTTCTCCCAGAATAGTATATAGAGATGCAGATACAAGATAACAAATTAATTACTGGAGATAAGTACATAAAAATATAGTTAAGCAAGATGACTGAATTTTATAAGCTGTTTGCACTTTAAAGTTTAGAAATTCATTTTCAGGAGTCATCTAAAGGTTGCTCATTAAGATAGTTGAACACCAAATAACAGCAAAAAGATTATTTACTTATGGGCCTGTCACTTTCAGAAAGGTCATATTTGTATGTATAAATAATTTTATTTAGAGGGCATTTGATCAATGCATTTGACTAATGTCACTGTAAATGTCTATACAAGGATGGTAACATAAGAATAAGCCATTTATTAACAACACCATGAACTTGGCCTGAAAGCAGGTTTGTAACTAATACAATTAGTTCAGAAGAAGTGTTACATGTTCAGATTTCCCAGCCTCCGGATGGTCACATGCTGAACCAATTTAAATTTCCAAGCCACCTTCAAAGGCAAATGTACATAAAGTACATTATAATTGTTTTGTTTGGCTAAAATGATTCCTATTGTTGAACCTTTTGCATGTTTAAAATAAAACGCTTACGTTTGGAAGAAGGGGGATTCCTGCTGGGGGAAGGGGGATTCCAGCGGTAGGTTAAAGTGGTATTCAAAACAAATTTAGCATTTTTAAGGAAACATGACTTTATATGGTGTAATTAAATGCAAAGGAGAATTATTTTCCACATTTGTGAGTTTCACTAATGACTTTCTACTCGTATTTGTAGTTAAAATAATGAAAGGATTTGTCCTGAAAGAATGGCTTGCTTTTCCTACAAATAACAACATGACAGATTGCTTTTAGTTTGTGGTGTGATTAATTTGTAAAGTAACTGAGAATTTTAAGGAATTGCAAAAAGTACAGTCTAAAATTTGATGCTCTTCAAGTGTGACAAAGTACTTCATTTTTGTTTTTGTTGAAACAGAATAAGGCAGCTTTCACTTTGGAAAGTTTTGCATGCAGCACTGTAGATTTCAGATATAAAGTTGATAGTGGGAAAAAGATGTACAAGTTGGTTTGTGGGCACAGGTTAATTATATATTGTACAAAAAAGCAGAGGGGGAGAGAGAAAGAAGGTGCCTTGCAGTCAGATACATTGTGCCTGGATTTGATATAAAACTTGCAGAAGTACTTGATTATTGTTAGGATAAGCTGGTGAGTTTATATATGCTGAAAATATGAGTTTTTTGGTATTCCAGATATTTAGGAATAAATTATGATTCTTATGGAACAGGTATGGCTGGGTTATAAGGAAATTGTAAGTGTAATCCTTTTCTCCTCAACTCTGTAAAATAACAAAAACAATGCTGCCATTAAAAACTGCATCCTTCAGAGATTTGTCTTATTGAGCTTCCCCTAGATGTTCAAGGCTTTTTATAAACAGTATTTATCTGGAGTATAAATTAAGTATTAGATAACGTTAATACTTGTTATAATCCAGTGGGTGACACTGAGAATTCTGAAGTGAACTGAAATTGCAAAATGGTTGCTGAGAGGCATTGCCTATTTATAATGTGGAGGCCACGGAGGTCATAATGGGATACAAAGCATTAATTTATAGACTATTACTGCCACTCCTTTCTGCTGTTCTTGTTTATTCTTGCCCTGTTTCAGAGGAAGGGGGCATAATAAAAAGAAATACTAAGCCATACCATAAAATACAGCCATACCATAAAACTTATGTGGGTCCATGAGGGGTCTGAAGATGTTTCTGGAAATAAAGATGATGTTGGAGGCTAGCACTTCACTTTGCAGCCTGGCAATCTCTTTTATAATTCAAATAAATATACATACATACCCATCATACTATGATAGTGTGATGCAAAGTGTACAATATGAGTGAGAAGTTACAGTTTTGGTTAATCAAGGCTTTCACAGAATACTTTTCAGTAAGATAACAAATACACTAGATGACGAACTTAAGTTATATTCAGTTTGAATGCCGCATTTTATACTCATTATAAGAGCATACTACCAATCAAAACTGATTGGTAGTATGCTCTTATAACTAGTATAGAATGCTGCATTCAGACAGAGTATAACTTAAGTGGTATATTTTAGCCACTCTGCCACAAGGAGAACCCAAACCCGATTTACTAAACTGTCCTTGCACTTTTGTATGCAAGCTAAATGTTGCCTGCACCTTGCTAACAAAGTATTTGTATAGTGTACCTGGTTATTTATTTGGAAAGCCTGATAGAGGCTGTATCTGTGAGTCTATTGGTGCCATTGGACCTGTTGGAATTAGATAATCTTTTTTAATAGAGTAAATGCGTCTAACCTGCTCCAACTTTGAACCTCTGTGTGTGTGCATATATGTGTGTGTGCACGTACCTTTGAGTCAGTATTGACTTCTTATGACTTCTTGGATAAATCTCTGCAATTTTCTTGCCAAGATTTCAGAAGTGACTTGCTATTGCCTCCTTCCTAGGATTGAGAGAGAGGGATTGGTCCAAGGTCACCCAGCTGCCTATATGCTTAGAGAACTAGAACTCCTGGTCTCCCATTTTCTACTCTGGTGTCTTAGCCAGTGCATCACACTGGCTCTCTGGTGTGTTTATTTTTCGTTTTGATCATGTCCAATTCTTGGAAACTGCATGGACATGATCCTTACAGTTTTCATGGCAAGATTTTTCAGAAGTGGTTTGCCATTATCTCCTTCCTAGGGCTGAGAGAAGGAGATGGGTTCAAGATCACCCAGTTGGCTTTGTGACTAAAGTGGACTAGAATTCATGATTCCCTGATTTCTAGCTTGATGCCTTAATCACTAAACCAAACTGAAGAACCCTTTGGAACGGATGAATTAATGTTGGGCCAATCCCATTCTCTCAGCCCTGCTTGTCTCAAGAGTGATAGTTGTGGGAAATAAAATGAAAGAGGAAATAATGTCTTAAGCTCCTGGAGTAAAAGCAAGATATAAATGTCTGTAATCCATAAATAGGTGTGCAATATATTTAAGAAGGCATATATTGAGAAAAAGCTGTCTCGCTATTCATTTAGGGATACCAAGAAGGCAGTTGTTACCAGAGGATGATGTTTAAGGTAGTAGCCCCCATATTTTTCTCAGGCTTGCTGTTTGAAAAAAAAAGACACGTACTATTGACCTGAGTGACAAGGAACTGAATGCATGTATTGTTAGTACATTTTAAAACATTTATTTGCCAAGCTGGAATGGAACAGGCCAGGGTAAACTGATTCAGCATACGTATGAATTTGGTTAGCTAAATTAATCTTGGGGCAGTTGCTTTCTCTCAGACCAACTTGCTTCACAGGATTGTTGTGAGGAAAATAGGAGGAGGAAGGTGTGTTGGATATATTCATCACTTTGAGTTATTTATAAGAATAATAAAAGCAAGATATAAATAAATTACGTAAACGATAAGACAAATTTTCAAGTAAATACGCTGGATGGAAGATGTTTAGTCATACATGACACTAAATACAACCCAGTTGAGCCAACCTTGCAAGTCCTTAAGTGACAAACACTTTGCACAGAAGAAAGTACTTTTGGTATGTACACATCAATGTACTCTACCTACATATATCAATAATTTCCACATTTTCACTGTACACAGTTCGTTGTTGCATTAGTGAGATTGTTATCAGCCACGGGAAATGGAAAGTTGCCAATAACTAGAGTGAGGGTTTTCAATCCTAAAGACAGGGGTTCTCGAGCTTTGTGGTATTGTATCTCACCAAAATAATATATACACGTGTGATTCCTAAACAGTGCTACTGATAACAACAAAAGCAATAATAAGCTACAACAGTAATAGCTGTTGAAAGAATGAACGTTTCTCCTATGGTGGGGGACTTTTTGCTCTGCATTGTAGAAGCTCATTTTGCTGCCCCTGTCTTCCCTGATCAGCTGGTTAGGATAGTGGGATTTGAGCTCTTCCCTGGCTTTGGAAGCAAGAGTGGGAGGAATGTTGTTGTGGAAGTCCCTGAGGCATGGCGGCTGAGAAATGGTGCACTTATGTGCGTGTGCCTCATTGAGTGAAAATATCCTGAGGGGCAGTTGGCTCAGTTTCCTTCCACCAAGTTTCTGCGTGGCAAATTTTGAAATTATTGTACCAAGAAGTAGGGAAGGGGAAGGCAGGAAGATGGAGCAAGCATCGTGAAGAGAAACAATTGAAGGAGGAGGGAGAGAGAGAGAAAAAAGTCAAAAGAAAAAAGGGAAAAGGCTGCTCTGGAAAGTGAGAATTTACCACTTGCTATCCTATCCTAGTCAGCCCTTCTGCTAGTTTCAGCCCTGGTGACCAATTGCTTGGCAATCCTACTAGTATAAAATGGATTTTAGAATAGCCATTCTAGTCCACAGAAGCAAGTTTAGGGATGTGTATGTGGGAAGGTACTTCTGGAAGCTGGATTTGGATGCCCTTTGCCTTAGGAAAAAGGTAACTGTCAGGTTTTGGTGCATCCGAGGCACTTGAAGAGCGTGACAACTTATATGGCTAGCAGAGAGACATAGCAGAGAGAGCAGTGCCAGATTAGACAGCCGCAGAGATGACATTGAAGAAACAATGGCGACAGCTGCAAAAATACAATAGAGTCCAGCATTCTGGTAGAGTCTGTTTCTGACCTTATCGTAAAGGGCTGCAGAGGAAGAGCCTGAAGTGTTGTGGCAGGAAGGAAGATGGGACTTCTGAAATGTTGGATCTCTGGCTTTCTAGTAAAATGGAGACTGAAGAGCAAGTGTAGCAAATGCTTCCAGGTACAGTACCCTGAATCCTTTTATTAGCAGCAGTAGCTGCCATTCAGTAGTGGTAGAAATAACCAAATGAGCATGCCATTTTTACCAGTGAGGTGTTTGGTGCCACGGTTCTTCTCAGAGGTGCCTTTGAAAAAGCATATTGCCTGAGCCCTAGTCTGTGCTTCCGTAGCCTATCACCTGTCATCCTTCTACGTTCTCCACAAAAGTTAGAATTCCTGTGCTCCCAGCTCCCTTATTCTTGAACCTTTGGGCCACCCAGAAATGTTGCTATAACAGCCAGGGTATTGTGGCCCATTCTCAGCATGTAACAGTATAATTGTGACCCACTTTAAATGGATTTTTAATGGTATCGGGGAAAAAGAGAATAAAAGTACAGTAATAACAATACATGGCTTTTCCTAACAGACTGATGTGTTTGAGTTTCACTCTTCTCACGCTGTTCTTTGTTTATAAAAGAGAATTTTTGGATCCAAAGCATTGTACACCACCACCCCCGTCCATTCGCATGAATTAAGGGATCAGATTGTGCATTCTTTATGTGAGCAAAATAAGTTTTTTGTTTTGGATGGGATTTAATCTTTGCAAAAATCATAGATATAGATACCTTTCTTTGTTTCTTGGTCATTCCAGGAACAAAATATAAATCCTGGAATAAATCCTTAGGATTTCCTAAGCAGTAGATAGGAAACTCAGATCGGAAGGGTAGAAATATACTGACAAATATAGGTATTTAAGGATGATGGGAATTGAAGTTCAGTATCCGGAGAACAAACTTGCCAGGCTGGCTATAACTTTCCAGCTTGTATAAAGAGTTATTCTGCTAATATTGGCTGCTACTGTCACTGCAATTTTTGTAACTTGTCAGCAACATTACCTGATATAATAGTGAAAGCTAAGCAGCATTGCACTTCATATTGATCTGGTTGGAAGCTAATACTCAGATATTTAGACAAAATATTTAAACAAGCATATTGATAAGTTGATGATACTTGCATAAAGCACTTTAATAAGTTATTTGAGGTATAAAAGGTAGCAAGGGTTAATTTAATATTCCAAAAATTAAGACTCAGCAGAGACTATGAATGTAAATGCAACATTGGATGCAAGTATTTCTTTAAGATCAAAGCAGCTCTTTGTGTATATTTAGTTGGGGAAAGAGGTTTAGTATTTCCCCAGGGTGCCATATCTTTTAAAATTGCTTCATGGTCCACAGTAATATTTTTTGGAGGGCATAATAGGCATAATATCTATTTTCCTTATCATTGATGGGTATATAGGGCAATGATTTTAAATTTGAAAAGAAATGGCATTCCTAATCTATTTACCTCACGTCTTGCAATTGCTTGTTTGAAAAAAATGCAATATAAAATTTACGATTTATCAAGAAAAATGTAAAATGCCTATTTAACATTATATTATTCCAAGGCACTGGCTGGATTTGCCTCTGTTTCTCATGATAAAAAATACAGACTAGAAGATTTTTAGGCTCATTTGCTCAATCTTCTTTTTTCCTTGGGAAATGTATTTATTCATTTTACTATACCGTATTTATATGCTGCACTTTGAGTAACTCAAAATTATAAACACTTCACTAACACAATGTAAATAAAAATTACTGTAGGAATTAAATTTTCAGTCCTGTTTTGGATGATTTAGTATTACGCATGAATTAAACCATTCATCCCAACTATCTTTGCTTCAGTGGCGCCAACGTGATACCCTTTGCTTGAAAGCCTGTGGAGATTCTCAGTCATCCAGGGGTCACGGTTGTCCCAAAGGTGCTTTCTCAAGAGGCAACTGGACTTTCTCTGTGTTTTTTTCCCTTGAAGATATTTCGCTTGTCATCCAAGAAGCTTCTTCAGATCTGAGCTGAAGAAGCTTCTTGGATGAGAAGTGAAACGTCTTCAAAGAAAACACCAGAAAGTCCAGTTGCCTCTTGAAAAAAAAAGCATCTTTTGGGATCTTTGCTTGAAAGTAGATTTCTACTTTTAGCCATGGGTAAAATGACTGTCTGTAGCTTATAAAAATAGCCCCATAGCTGAACTCTTCGTAGTGTGATGGAGGAAGACCGGGGAAGGGAGTGTAAATCTGTGGCTGTGTTCTATTTGCTCCCATCACATGGCTAATTCTGATGATTTGCACGTAGTGACATTATGATATAATAAAATGCTTTCCAGTCATTGTGAGTCGTTGCCATCTTAAATGCTGTTTAATCAATTTCCCTCAATTGGATTGTTAATTTAATTAAGCAATGACTGTTCATGAACATGCTATGGTGTGTGTCTTATTTTTGACTTAATATATTTTTATACCCTGTGTTAAAATATTTTTGTTTTTGAAATTTATTTACCTTTTGATACAGCCCCACTTGAACTGAATCTGGATAGCTCTCAAAGTAAAACAACAATAATACGAAACAAGTAAAATAAGAGCAAAGAAGGCATGCTTCCTGGGTCCTTATAGATGACATTGTTTAATCAAAAGGACTGGGAACATTCCTCTCTTCTGGATGGTCATATCTTGAATTAATGTACAGGTAGTCCTCAATTTACAACAGTTTGACCATTCAAAGTTATAACGGCACTGAAAAAAGTGACTTATGACCGCTGTTATAATCATAGCAGCATCTCCAGGTGATCAAAATTCAGACACTTGGCAACTGACTCATATTTATGACGGGTTCTAGTGTCCTGGATTTATGTGGTCATTTGCGACCTTCTGACAGCAAAGTCAATGGGGAAGCCAGATTCACTTAATAACTGTGTTACTAATTTAACAACTACAATGTTTCATTTAACAACGGTGGCAAGAACGATAGTAAAATGGGACAAAACTCACTTAATACCTGTCTCACTTGGCAACATAAATTTAGGGATCCATTGTGATCATAAGTCAAGGACTACCTGTATCTACAATAGAAAAGAAGGGGAAAAAAAACTATTAAATTAGTTTAAGTTAAAACATTATGCATAAATTAAAAGACAGGTAGAAGAATACCTCACTCCCTGAATCATGCAAGAAAGGTTTAAGTGAAGAGATCATCATAATATCGATTGTATCAAAGTATCACTCTACTTTTGTTTTAACTTGTTTGGACTGCATGTTTACACTGCATAGCTAAGTAAACATTTACAGGTGTGTTTGGTTGGGGCTTCCTTTTCCCTGGCTGGAAACCGCAGTATGTTAAAAGTTTCTATAGCTTGAAAAAGAATAGGAGGAACTACTCCTCCCCCTTAAATTTAACTACCTTTCTGGCTTCTTTAGAAGACCATTGCTGTGTATGTGGGAAAGACATGTAAATATTTTTAAATTAATCAATATAGATTTAGTTCAAATGAGTAATTGAGGTGTACAGATGTGTTATTGTATCTGATTCATTCGTATAACTGCTTTAATGAAACTGCTTCTTATACTTGAAGTAAATTAAAAGTAGGTTTTGGTGGGAATTGTCTACAATGCTTATGACAATTTACAAAAACATAATCTAGGAAATTGTGAGCACATTTTCTTAGATATTTGTAGAGGAAGAGGCAGCTGCTGGCTATTATTAGGCATTAGGGAAACTGTTCTGAAAACGATAACATGAAGTCTTTGGATGTATACTGCTTATTTCATGGGGGATTATTTTATAACGGAGGAAATTCTACTAAATAACTTTGATGCTGTGGAAAGAATGAACCAGTGAGGATGCTTGGAAATTCATAAAATAAAATAAAATATAGCAGTTAGGGAGGGGTTATTCTTAAGAATGGCAATGAGAAATCTCCTAGAAGTGAGAGAAAACTTTGGGAATTGGTAGAATTTATAATGTAACTTTATTGTTATATTTGTGTAGAAAAGAAGGAGATTTGGCATTTTCTGAATGTTTTGGTCTATAGCTCCTATCATCCTGACCATTAATGATGATGTTTTTCTACACCATGGTGAAATATTAATTAGTCAGAGTTCAAATCTAACTACTTTGTTACAGAAAGATCTAATTGAGAGTCATGAGTTTGTAGTGGGGTTAAAATTGAATAAATAAATCTATGAGACAAAGAACGCATAGACTTAATTTGAAGTATACTGCTTAGTATACTGTATCAGCTCTGTTTTGTTACAGAAATCAATTGGCATGCTTGTTCAGAAAATGTATGAATGAAAGGAAAATATGTTAGTATTTTGGGTGGTGATTTTGAATCATTTTTGCTGTGCTGATTCCACATAGCCAGGCTTTCTTATGCCCTTTTTGTATTAATTGCTCTAGAAAAAATTAAATATGTATGCAGTTTTGTGAATCAAACAATAGTTTCAATTATATTTTCTTTCAAAAAAAATCTGTAGAAGCTTGATTTAGTCAAATATATTGCTCTGCCTCATGATAGTTTTCAAAATTATCATATTAGTGAAATTTACACATGATGTTTTAGAAGCTAATTTTTTTTCAGTCTGACAAAATAATATTTGAATAAGCTATGTATACACCGGCTGTCATTTATTTTCACAAACTGATTACTGCTTGGAGAAATGAATACAGATGCTTTGTCTAATGATATACCAGTGGTTTCTTCCTGCCGTTTTTTGTTATGGATATACTTTTGTTTATATAATTTAAAGTTGTAGTTCTTAGTTGTTTGAGACCAATATGTACAGACAGTTCTTCACTTATGATCAGTCACTTAGAGACCATTTGAAGTTATGACCTATCTGAAAAAAGGGACTTATGATCTGGATCTGAAGTTCTGACGGTTCCTCCCTGGTCATATGACTGCACTTTGGGTGCTTCGCAACACGGCTGCATTTACTGCTGTTTGCAGTATCCCATGGTTATGCAACTGCATTTTACAACAGTTTTGCTGAAAACCAGCACTTTTTCAGCAAAACTGTTCCATAGTGAACAATGGGTTCACTTAAGGCTTAACAATTGCAGCATTCATTTTACTACTGTGACGTTCACTTAATGACCACTGCAAAAAATTGACTAAAAAAATTGACTATTATGGTTTATGACTGTAATGGACAGGCTCCGATTTATGATCATAATAGAAAGGCTTCTTTATGGTTGTAATTACATGGAACTACCATGTGTCACCCTAGCTGTTTCTGAGTGATCAGTGTAGGGAGAGGCTGGATAGAGAGGGTGTAGGACCTAGTAATAATGCACATACTGGGAAATCTTTAATAAGATTATGCGATCTAAAAGTATTGGGAAAGTTTTTCAGCAGTCTTCAATTTATTGTCCCAAAGATGCTTTTTCAAAAGGCAACCAGAACTGAAGAAACTTCTTGGATGAGAAGCAAAACGTCTTCAAGGTTGTTAAGTCCAGTTGCCTTTTGAAAAAAGCACCTTTGGGACAACCATGACCTGGATGACTGAGAGTTTCCATAGGCATCTTCAATTTTTTTGTCCTTTAGCATTTGGTAGTATCTTAGATTCTTGAGTGGAACTGTCTGGATCCATTTTAGTTTAGCTTCAGATCTGGATTTGGATCTGAAATAGTTTTTATTGTAGTGGTTGATTATTTATGCAGGAAATTGGAACGGTTCCTTGAAGATCAACAATGATAGTAAACTCCTTTTAGACTAGTACTGTAAAACAGGGGTCTTCAACCTTGGCAACTTTAAGCCTGGAAGACTTCAACTCCCAGAACTGGCTGGGGAATTCTGGGAGTTGAAATCCTCCAGGCTTAAAATTGCCAAGGTTGGAGACCCCTGCTGTAGAACATTCAGGTTTCCCTCATTATAGATAGTCCTCCACTTATAGGTGAAACTCGAAAAATTAGAATATCGTGCAAAAGTTCATTTATTTCAGTAATGCAACTTAAAAGGTGAAACTAATATATGAGATAGACTCATTACATGCAAAGCAAGATAGTTCAAGCCGTGATTTGTCATAATTGAGATGATTATGTCTTATAGTTCATGAAAACCCCAAATCCACAAGCTCAGAAAATTAGAATATTGTGAAAAGGTTCAATATTCTAGGCTCAAAGTGTCCCACTCTAATCAGCGAATTAAGCCGTAACACTTGCAAAGGGTTCCTGAGCCTTTAAATGGTCTCTCAGTCTGGTTCAGTAGGAATCACAATCATGGGAAAGACTGCTGACCTGACAGTTGTGCAGAAAACCATCCTTGACACCCTCCATAAGGAGGGAAAGCCTCAAAAGGTAATTGCAAAAGAAGTTGGATGTTCCCAAAGTGCTGTATCAAAGCACATTAATAGAAAGTTATGTGGAAGGGAAAAGTGTGGAAGAAAAAGGTGCACAAGCAGCAGGGATGACCGCAGCCTGGAGAGGATTGTCAGGAAAAGGCCATTCAAAAGTGTTGGGGACTTTCACAAGGAGTGGACCGAGGCTGGAGTCAGTGCATCAAGAGCCACCACACACAGACGGATCCTGGACATGGGCTTCAAATGTCGTATTCCTCTTGTCAAGCTGCTCCTGAACAACAAACAATGTCAGAAGCGTCTGATCTGGGCTAAAGAAAACCAGAACTGCTCTGTTGCTCAGTGGTCCAAAGTCCTCTTTTCTGATGAGAACAACTTTTGCATCTCATTTGGAAACCAAGGACCCAGAGTCTAGAGGAAGAATGGAGAGGCACACACTGTAAGATGCTTGAAGTCCAGTGTGAAGTTTCCACAGTCTGTGTTGATTTGGGGAGCTATGTCATCTGCTGGTGTTGGTCCACTGTGCTTCATTAAGTCCAGGGTCAATGCAGCCATCTACCAGGAGATTTTGGAGCACTTCATGCTTCCTTCCGCAGACGAGCTTTATGGGGATGCTGACTTCATTTTCCAGCAGGACTTGGCACCTGCCTACACTGCCAAAAGCACCAAAACCGGGTTCAGTGACCGTGGGATTACTGTGCTTGATTGGCCAGCAAACTCGCCTGACCTGAACCCCATAGAGAATCTATAGGGCATTGCCAAGAAAAAGATGAGAGACATGAGACCGAACCATGCAGAAGAGCTGAAGGCCACTATTGAAGCATCCTGGTCTTCCATAACACCTCAGCAGTGCCACAGGCTGATAGCTTCCATGCCACGCCGCATTGAGGCAGTCATTGCTGCAAAAGGGGCCCAAACCAAGTACTGAGTACATATGCATGGTTATACTTTTCAGAGGTCCGATATTGTTCTATGTACAATCCTTGTTTTATTGATTTCATGTAATCTAATTTTCTGAGATTGTGGATTTGGGGTTTTCATGAGCTGTAAGCCGTCATCATCACAATTATGACACATCACGGTTTGAACTATCTTGCTTTGCATGTAATGACTCTATCTCATGTATTAGTTTCACCTTTTAAGTTGCATTACTGAAATAAATGAACTTTTGCACGATATTCTAATGTTTTGAGTTTCACCTGTACAACCCTTTGTTTAGTGACTGTTTAAAGGTACAACAGCAGTGAAAAAAATGGTTAACAATCTTTGAAGAATCTTTGTAAACTATGATTGATTCATACTATGGCAGTGAGAATTTTAATGGATTTTCAGCGGCAAGATCACATTGCCCCGTGAGGATTGTATTCATGACTAGTTTTGTTTCTAGCATAGTTCAGGACTTCATGACATTGTAGAGCGTCAGTCTTATAAGGTAATCCAGATCAACAAACAGATGTCACTTAGGCCTAAAACTGATTTTATTAGAATGGCTGTACAACAGTAACAGAAACTTGCAAGTTTCAGTGTGCTTCTCCTTGTCCTTTTGTCTTCAAATGAATTAGGGAAGTGCCTATTTTAAATGTTTTCTAAATATCTTTGTATTGGAGTAACTAAGTTTGCATGATCATTGCTTTGCCCTGTCTCCATCAAGACCATTTTCTGCACTCTCTACACAGAGGCTGCTTTGTCCATGTCAGTGTTTCTGCAGCTTAAGATCTGACTGGACTGGCCCTTCCCTGTGTCCCCAATTATTGTGGAGTTATAGTGGAGATAAAGGGAAAATAACTTATGAGTACTCTTAAATGATGGAACCCTCTTCCCTCGGAGACACAGTTGCATTTTTTGAGGCCATCTTTTGCTGGGGGCAAGGACCTTCCTGTTTAGGAAAGCTGCAGCCTACATTTTACTCTGTGATTTCTGTCTGCTTGACAGTAACACATTCAATCTGCAGCATTTCTAAGCTGCCCCAATTCCAGTGGACTCTGTCAGTGAGTGCTAAAAAAAATAACAAGACAACTAAACAATTAACATTCCTTTTAAAAACTAGAGTGATGCCCCCATTCAATTTGGGTCAAAGACACAGTAGAGTAAGACCATTTTGAATAGCTTATAAAAGCCCAAGAGAGTGGGTGAGGCATCTTCTCTGGGAAAAGAGAATTCCATACGAGTATTCTGAATTTTTAAAGTTCTTTTTGTATTTTAAAATGATTTTAATGTTGTTCTGTTTTCAGGGGCTAGCCCTTTTGAGGAATTTGTATACTATACATTTTAATATAAAAAGAAAAACGTAGTGTAAGATTTTGAAAAATGCCTTTTTGCCAAACTAACTTTTCCAGTTTTTCAAAAATGTAAATTAAGTGAATTAAGGTAGCAAAATTAAAGAAACTGGGGACTCACATGAAAAGAAGGAAGATATAAGTTGAAAGATTTAGAATCTATTCACTTTTGAAAACTACACGCTATGTTACATTTTAACAACTGTATTATGTTATAAAATTTTATGCATTGGAACCCACCACACATAAGGTGGACTTCTGATAACAAAAATTCAAATAAAATAAAACTTAGTCTATTAAAGCTCTGTAAGTCCCTTCTTTCTGTAAAAGATCTAACGATAAATAGTTACTTCTTTAGAAACTGTATACACAGGAATTATTTTGGAATGCAGCATTGATGAGAAAACACTGGTGAGGGTGGGTGGGTGATCAATAAATTTTAGGATGTGAAATTCCTATAATTCTTTATAGACAGAAAAAATGTCGATATGGCTTGAATTTACTAGCATTTATAAGCTCCTTCTGACAATGCCTGTTTGCAGTAGTAGTTGAAGCTTCAAGCTAGAAACAGGGAGACTGTGAGTTCTAGTGCCACCTTGCGCCATCTGAATGACCTTGGGCCAGTCACTTTCTCTCAGCCCTAGGAAGGAGGCTGTGACAAACCACTTTGGAAAACCCTTCCCAAGAAAGCTGCAGAGACTTGTCCATGATCTCTGCATTGTACTCTAAATATACTGTACTGTATGTAGGATTTAGCTTTGATTCAAAAAAGTGTTTTAAAATACACAACTGACTTCTGTCTTGCGTTGTTTCTGGGATTGCGTGATAGCCACGCCATTTCAGAAGGAGAGGCATCTGTTTTAAAAGGTTGCAGATAGGTGCTTTATTCCCATTCCAGTCTGCTCCAAAGCAACTTTTTGGAATCTTATCTGAAATACCATATAATCTTAATGTGAAGAAAATGTGTTCAAATTTTTTTTAGGCTGTGAAAACTAGGATTCTACAAGGACTTAAATGGGTCCAATAGAATTAACGGGGGGAAACTCTCTGCAAGGAACCAAGAAAAAAAGGCATACTGTAGTTTCATGTAGAAATGACTTTCCCCCGCCCTCCACTGTTTGTTGTGAAGAGGTTCCTCCACCCAACTTTAGCGAGAATTAAAAACAATAAAGGAAAAAAAATCTCTACATAATAAAATTGTTATGGACACTCCTAAAAAGTAAGTTGAAGATTGAGTTTCATATCCTTTTTCTCTTGGTCCCTTCGAAATGTTTCTCTGCACTCTTTTGAACCCTGGAGTTCTGGAGAAAAATATTTCTCAATAATCCATATTTCTGTGGAATGCAGTTTCAAAATCCCACTGTTGAGTTTTTGAAACTTGTTTGCTAGGGTCACTCTAATGGGGCTAGTTTTAGTTAACTGAATCTCCCTGAAACTTCATTTGGAATGGGAATAAAACATATTGGTGCTTTGGCTGTTTCTAAGGCTGTGTGGTGCAAAATATTCTTCAGATTGTCTGGAATGTAGCACCTGTCTGCAACTCAGGTGCTTTTTCCCCCTCCAGATCACACTTCTACTTGTGCTTGATTATAGAAGAACAGAAGAAGTTGCAGAGAGATGCAATTTTTGAATCCCCACATACACTGAAACACTTTTTTGCCTTTAAAGTTGAAGTTCTGCAAAGCACGGTTTGTTGCTGTAAAGATATTTAATAAAAAGAATCTCTTAAAAATATAGGAGCTTTAAATAGCATAGTCTCAGAATTTGTTATGGAGTAAGCAGTAGCTAGGGAGAGGGTGGCATACTTCGTGTGTAAAATCTAAGTAGACTTAACCAATATTTTAAGTATATTTAAGGGGGTTATGTGCTTCCTACATAAAACATGGCATTTTTGACAAGGTTTTACAGTGATAAGAGTTTAAGGCTATGAACATGCCCGCAGATGCTTAGTGACTACTTTTGTGGAATAGAAGACTTGCAAGTCTTATTCTCACATTTTGCTTTTATCTAGTCAACAACTTTTCTTATATAATTCTATACACAATTGGTCTATCAATCATAAAAAATCTTGAATAAATACAGTGTTGGAAATAATCAAACATCAGTACAGTGACATTCTTTAGGTTATTACAGTTTACTATCTGGAACAGTGATAGATTTAAAAGGTGTTTGGATATGTTGCCATCTAATGGCAAAAAATACTTGCTTGAATCTGTGCTTCGGTAGTTTCAGACTTTAATAGAAACTTGTTGGTTTCTCAGTGATGATGAAAATAGTGACCCAGGTTTTTTAAAAAAATATATATATACAGTATTGGTCGTTTAAATTGAAACGCTATGGGAGAACATATAACCTTGAAATATTCAGTCTTCTGTGCTGCTGGACTATTCCTTTGCTACAGAGTCAGTTCTTAGAAAAGCTACTGTTTATTGCAAAAGTTCTTTTGACGAATAATTAGGTGTTTTAGCATATGTGTTAGTGTTAATATAATCTGCATTCTGACACATGTCACGAAATGACAGCCAGTTTGGTGTACAGTGTTTAAGATGCTGACCAGAAGTCTAGGCTTTCCTTAGTCATGAAAGCCGGCTGGGTGATTTTGGGCCAGTCACTGCCTCTTAGTCCTACCCACCTAACCGGGTTGTTAATGTGGTGCAAATAGGAGGCAGAAGTATCGGGTATGGCTGTCCACAGTCAGCCCAGTCCCACCTGCAATTGTTACCATCACCTTGCACTTTGAGACCCCTACCCACCATGTGCTCCGCTATCCTGTATGAGCTTTGTTGTTTTCTTCCTCCTGCTGCTGAGAAATCATGCCCTTTTGTAAGGAAACCACGAGAGGTCCTCTTTTCCAGGTCTTGCAAGGAAACCACCTGTGCAGCCTCGGGAAGCAAACCTCATGTGGCCAACAGCTGCCTTGCGGAGGACCAGACAGTGCGCGCATGCTTGGTCAGTAGTGAGAGCAAGAAGATGATAAAAGTCAGATAGGATGTTGGGGCATGGAGTGCAAGGAGCCAAAAGGGCATAGATTGGGGTTAGATTGGCAAATGAGGGGGAGTGGCAGCACCCCTGCAATCATAAAGTGTGAGTGGACCGTGCCCAAATTTTGATCATGTGACAGTGGGGACACTAATGGCCGTAACTTTGAGCACCGGTTGTAAGTCCTTTTGTTCAGAATCGCTGTAACTTCAAAGTGAGTCATGAGACGTTGCTCATCTTGTAAGTGATATGATATCTCGGGAACTCCATGTATCCATCCATCCCGTTTATCGCATTTCTACACAGCCTGTCTCGCTTAGATGACTATGGATGATTTACAGTTAAGAAAACATTAAGGTTAAATTCAGAAAGGATTTGCTTTTGATGGCGAGAAAACTGGAAGAAGTATTTAAAAGGTGGTTTATAAGGAATATTGAACTAGATAAATATTTAAAACTGGTAATTATATAAAAGCTGTATTGTAGAACAAAAATTTCAAACTTAAAGTTGTTGAGTATGCTATATCAGGATTTCATATGAAATTTGTTTTTCTAGTTTGTATTAACTTCAGCTGTGTCATTAAATGTTTCTAAAACTGTTTGCCCCTGTATAAACCATTCTGTGAAACAAAAGTTCTGATATTTCACAGCATGTTTGCAGAAGTTTCTGTGAAGTAGCGGAATTTACAGTAATAGTTACTTTTTGAATAAAATTTCCTTCTTTGATTATTTTGATACGTTGGTTTTCCAAGTTTGGATTCATCAGACTGCTTCAACCTAATTCCTTCTTTCTAAATAAACAAATTTCTGAAATGTGAAAATAATGGGCATTTGTCCTTTACTGCATAATTCTGTTTGCAGTTTTTCACGTAGTTCTATGAAATGGAAGCATTCAAGAATATCAGTAATCATTTGAATTATTTTTTAGGAAATAAACTTTTAGCTTCTTAATATTAAAAAGATGAACTTATTCATAGCACTATTGTTCTTCTAGGTGGCTTTTCCACGGTACTTCTTGTGCGTACTCATGGTGGAGTTCGATGTGCATTGAAAAGAATGTATGTAAATAATGTGCCTGACCTCAATATCTGCAAAAGGGAAATAACAATAATGGTAAGTTGATATAAGTTTTGTGTTGTATGTACAGTATATATATGTGGGTGTGTATAATGGGTGTGTATAGTTTAGAAATGATGCATTAGTCTGTAAGCTAATGTTCGAATTTGTTTTCATTGTGTTGAAATGTGGTTCTTTGATATGACGAAATCACTGTGGTTAAATTATAGAAATACAGTTTATTGTAAAAATAGTTTATTTGTGGGTTGTAGCATTCCACATTTCATTTCAACAGTTAGTGTTATCTGGGAGGGTTGGACAATTTGCATTTGTAGAACTGTAGAGTTCTACAAATAGAAGATAGGTACACTGTGCTTGAATGTACACTGCTCAAAAAAATAAAGGTAACACTTAAACAACACAATGTAACTCCAAGTTAATCACACTTCTGTGAAATCAAACTGTCCACTTAGGTAGCAACACTGACAATCAATTTCACATGCTGTTGTGCAAATGGAATAGACAACAGGTGGAAAGCATAGGCAGTTAGCAAGACATCCCCAATAAAGGAGTGGTTCTGCAGGTGGTGACCACAGACCATTTCTCAGTTCCTATGCTTTCTGGCTGATGGTTTGGTCACGTTTGAATGCTGGTGGTGCTTTCACTCCAGTGGTAGCATGAGACGGAGTCTACAACCCACACAAGTGGCTCGGGTAGTGCAGCTCATCCAAGATGGCATATCAATGCAAGCTGTGGCAAGAAGGTTTGCTGTGTCTGTCAGTGTAGTGTCCAGAGCATGGAAGTGCAACCAAGAGACAGGCCAGTACATCAGGAGACGTGGAGGAGGCTGTAGGAGGGCAACAACCCAGCATCAGGACCGCTACCTCCTCCTTTGTGCAAGGAGAGACAAGAGGAGCACTGCCAGAGCCCTGAAAAATGACCTCCAGCGGGACACAAATGTGCATGTGGCTGCTCAAACTGTCAGAAACAGACTCCATGAGGGTGGTATGAGGGCCCGACATCCACAGGTGGGGGTTGTGCTTACAGCCCAACACCGTGCAGGACGTTTGGCATTTGCCAGAGAACACCAAGATTGTCAAATTCGCCACTGGTGCCCTGCTCTTCACAGATGAAAGCAGCTTCACACTGAGCACACGTGACAGGGTCTGGAGATGCTGTAGAGAATGTTCTTCTGCCCGCAACATCCTCCAGCATGACTGGTTTGGCAGTAGGTCAGTAATGGTGTGGGGTAGCATTTCTTTAGGGGGCTGCGCAGCCCTCCATGTGCTCGCCAGAGGTAGCCTGACTACTATTAGGTACCGAGATGAGATCCTCAGACCCCTTGTGAGACCATATGCTGGTGCAGTTGGCCCTGGGTTCCTCCTAATGCAAGACAATGCTAGAACTCATGTGGCTGGAGTGTGTCAGCAGTTCCTGCAAGACAAAGGCGTTGATGCTATGGACTGGCCCGCCCGTTCCCCAGACCTGAATTCAGTTGAGCACATCTGGGACATCATGTCTTGCTCCATCCACCAATGCCACATTGCACCACAGACTGTCCAGGAGTTGGGCGATGCTCTAGTCCAGGTGTGGGAGGAGATCCCTCAGGAGACCATCTGCCACCTCATCAGGAGCATGCCCAGGCATTATAGGGAGGCCATACAGGCACGTGGAGGCCACACACACTACTGAGCCTCATTTTGACTTGTTTTAAGGACATTACATCAAAGTTGGATCAGCCTGTAGTGTTATTTTCCACTTTAATTTTGAGTGTAACTCCAAATCCAGACCTCCATGAGTTGCTAAATTTGATTTCCATTGATAATTTTTGTGTGATTTTGTTGTCAGCACATTCAACTATGTAATGAACAAAGTATTTAATAAGAATATTTCATTCATTCAGATCTAGGATGTCTTATTTTTGTATTCCCTTTATTTTTTTGAGCAGTGTACTTTTAAACATCTCTCCGGAGTCAATTTTGAAATGCTGTGCATTCCTAACTAATAGATCACTTTCAAAAAGAATATAGGAAATACAGTTTAATTTGTATAAAAGCTTTAATATTTATCCAACTTGTTTCCCCTTTAACCTGGCTTTCTATATAAAACCTCAAACTCATGTTTTGTTTGCCAGATCATATTGAATAAGCTTTAAATAATTTAATGATTCTAAGCCAGTAATAGAAAACACAAAAAGAGTTTCATAGGTTTATTTAGAAGAGATTAAACTTTTCCAGATAGTACATTGGTGAGATTCTGTATTCAAGATAATAACAAGAAATGGATACTTATAAAATGTCTAATACATCATAAAATAACTAACTGATGATTAATAGTTTGCATTGAATGAAAATTTGCAGTAGAATTAAAAGTTAGCGTATTCTTTTTTTTTCTTTATACTTAAGAATGTTTCTCTTTTTTACAGAAAGAACTGTCTGGGCACAAGAACATTGTAGGGTATTTGGATTGTGCTGTCAATTCTGTTAGTGATAATGTGTGGGAAGTGCTTATCTTAATGGAATATTGTCGCGGTAAGTACATTTTTTGTCATCTTTATAACAAAAATAGTTGGCTAGCATGCAGTGTTTTGGACAAAATTATAGCAGCTTTGGAGATAGTTACTGCAAGGTGAAATAGACTATCCACAGCCAGCCTTATTTGCTAATGTTCCTCCATTTTGTTGCTTCTTGTTAGAAAGCAAAAATGGTACAAAAACGACAGTGATCACTCATATGTTAGGGCTATATGAAATATTCAGAGCACATTTCATTTAGAATCAGTATTTTAGGTTGATCTGCAGAAGATACTTTCTCCAATGCAGTGCAATTAATTTTGTTATTTATGCTTGGACTGCAGTTTATTATCCCTAAACTGAGACTTATTTTTATCCGGCTAATTTGCCATTTAAAATTAAATAAAAATATTTTGATTCAATTTGTTATTATGAAATGCTTACATTAACTGTATTCTTAGTATTTATCTCTGATAAATAATAGATGACATCTAAACTTTTATTTTGAAAAGCAGCATTGTGTTAAGTATTTCAGGGTTTTGAATATTTAATGTTTCCAATCTTACAGAATTGAATCCAGTCTGCTATGTATTATTTTTATTCCTTCTCTCTAGCTGGGCAAATAGTGAATCAGATGAACCAGAGATTACAAACGGGCTTTACTGAATCAGAAGTGCTAAGAATTTTTTGTGATGCCTGTGAAGCTGTTGCTAGGCTGCACCAATGCAAAACTCCCATTGTTCATAGAGATTTGAAGGTGAGAAAAATTGTGACTGAAATCCATGCTGTTCCTGTCTATGAATGAATAATTATATGGATTAGTTTATTTATTCATTCATTATCTTTGCCTTAATCTGCTTATGGCATTATTTAATACAGTTTTTTAGCTTTTACTATCAATATTTTAATTCTTGTATAAAATGGATGACTATATAAATGTTTCAAACAAACAAATAGAGTCTCAGTATAGCCATGTTTTCTTTCTAAGTTCAGAGTCTTAATCAAGTTGAGATAGATGGTGCCTTTAAAAAACCCTGTTATTACATCCTTTTTGGTTGGTTTGGTTTGAGACTATGCTCAACTTGCTGGATGAGATCTAAGAAATTATCTTAGAATAATTATTTCTTTTTCATCCTGGCTCCTTAAGTTGAGCTGGAAGTTCAGTTGAATGGAGGTCGAAAAGAAAGAATAGTTTGAACTGCTGTTTTGAAACAGGTAGTAATATTAATTAGGGAAGTCTTGTGGAAATACTATAATCATTATTTACCACTTGTTTCAGGTATGTCCTTTTTGTGTAAAATGCTTGAAAATTTTGGGTTTACTGTAATGGATTACTTATGGGATAAGATTTTATTTTATTTTATTTATCTTACAGCAAACTTTAACTTAAACCCTGATTCCTTTCTTCAGTAGTTTAATAGATTGGAAGCCAAATTGATAATAAATTGGGTATGATTATATTTGTGGGTTTACTGTTAAACAGTGCTATTCAGAGAAATTCTGAAATAGCTATAGCTTATATTTTAAACCTCGAACCCAGGGAAGCCATTTTTGCCTTCCCAGAGGCTTGAGGAAAGCCTCTGGAGCTCGGAGAGGGTGAAAATGACCCCTCCCACCGTGGTGCAGGAAGCCGAATAGGCCACACCCGCCATGGCCACGCCCACCTAGCATCCGGGCAGAGAACCGATTGCTAAAGTTTTTGAAGTCCACCTCTGGTTGGAAGGGATTGTAGAGGTAATCTGTTCCAGCAAGAATACATTATGAAACCTATGGCATCCTGCCCTTTTTTCCCACTCTAATTTACCACTTTCTGAGTCAGGCTATTCAAGGCCTCTTATTGTTAGTAAATTCTTCTTTATGTACTGTGGTAGTATCAAGTATCCTCTCCACGCACATATGAACTGCATTCAGCACCAACCCTGTCAGATGCTGAGCAACACATGTGAAAATGCTTCTTCCCTTCCTTCTCTAAACTCACAATTTAGTCTTCTGTAAGCTGAAACAACACTGTGAAATCTCCTCAAATTCTATATAACAATCTTGTAAACAGTTTCAGAGTTACTTGGAAAGTCCCACAGTCAACAAGCATTAAAGAACATATACAGATGCATACATGCACTTCTAATCTTTGTAAATAATCCATAACCTAAACTTTAATCTTAGAATCTCTACTGATTTGATTTGTTTAACTGGCTCTTCTGCAGTTTTTGAGTTTGAGATCATGTGAAAACAAAAGACTTAAGTTATTTTGACTTGCTATAATTTTATGTTTTTGGTGTTATACACTGCTCTTAATTCTCTCTTATGTTCTTGAGTAGATCACAATGCACTTAAAACATGCACATGTAGGACATACTATTTGGGCAGCTAAACTTAGATAATAGCATTGCAGTGTCTTTGATAAGTATAAAGGTATTATCTTTAGTAAGGAGGAGGCTAGTTAAGAGCTTATATATAGGGACACAGATATTAAACTGTGTTCAAACAGATTAATAAATAACAGAAGTAGACCAACTTGTACTTTCTAAAGCACAGCCGCAGGCTGGATGTGGTTTGTGGAAATTGCTATTCAATATTTATTTTATTTCATAGAATAATATAATTTGGAATGGACCTTGGAGGCCCTCTAATCATGTCCTCTCTGCCCACGGCAGGAATCCTTATGTCATCCCATACTGTCCAACATTGTTTGGAAACCTTCAATAACAAGGCATCCATGACTTCAGAAGACAGGCTGTTTCACTGGTTAATAGTTCTTGTAGTCAGGACATTCCTAGTTATTTTAAGTTTGTATCTACCACTGTATCTCCCTCCATTTACTTACAAAAATTCATAAACTGCCCAAATCGTATTGACTTTGGGTAGCATGCATCTCAGTAGTTCAACAGTACAATAATTTCAATAAATTAGAATAATAATAATAATGATACTAGGTGAACAGCTGGACGTTCTGAAGTAGTGCTGAGAAAGGATAGCATTCTAAGAACATGTAGGATAGAGGGGGGAACCAGGCTTCCAGGAGGAGCACATTCGGTAAGGACTTCTACTGAAAAGATCTGCCTCCTGATACATAGCCAGTCTTCTTCATTTCTTTTGGGGGCAGAATGTTTGGCAAGCTGATTGCAAGCTGCTTGTTAACTCTATTATATATGGAGCTTTACTCTTGCGGTGTGGACTTTAGTGCATGTTATAATACAGTGTATAAATCTTTACTTGGGGGAATTAAAGTAATAATAATATTTAGTTCTTCATTCTAACTCAAGCAGCTAAGTGAAAGTGCTTGAAAATTATTAGAACTATATTTGGTGTTTGTGTGTGTTTTTGTTGTAAATCGATGTTTGTTTTCTTTTAGGTTGAAAACCTTTTATTGAATGATAGTGGGAACTATGTCCTTTGTGACTTTGGCAGTGCCACTAATAAATTCCTTAACCCTCAGAAAGATGGAGTCAGCGGAGTTGAAGAAGAAATTAAAAAGTAAGTTTAGTTTACTTTACTTTATTGTCATTGCACCTTGTACAATGAAATTAATCGCCATCTTCAATGTACATTGTAAGTGTAACAATAAAACACAAGCACACATCCTTCACATTCTATACAATTGAACTGAAAACCTGATATTGCATTAATATTAATTAAGTTGCACATCTTAAGGGAGTAGTTTTCTGCATCTTAACAATAACAAAATGCACCTTTAGAATGTTTGGAAATCTCAGTGTCTGCTTTAATATCACGATGTTTTAAAAAGAAATAACGTATCCAAACAGTGGCAGATTAAGTCTCACTGGTGCCCTAAGCACTGACAAACTATGTAGAAGTTTTTGTGGTGCCCCCTTTGAGCTTGGTGCTTAGTCTGCTTAATGGCTAATACACCACTGTATCCAAAGGCTCTGTTCTTTAATTGGATGAATTTCTACATTTAGAAATCTGTTATAGGTAGCCCTCATTTAATGACCATTCAATGGCCATTTGAAATTACAGTGGTGCTAAACAAATAGCTTTGTTTTTCAGAGTTACAGCCACTGAAGCACTTGTCTGCATTTACAATTCCAGCATGCACTTCAACTATCCACCCCCCCACCCCACCCCCCCGCTTCTCTCCGCCATCTCTGCCCCTTTGGCCACTCTGGGTTCTGTGACCCCCCCCCCGCCACTCTTGCTGCCCCCAGCTGACCTTTGGCATCCCTTTCCTTCTGCTGTCTGTGTGGAGTGCCTTTGCTCTTTGCTATTGTGTGTGCACCCCTCAGTTGCAAAAAACTAAGCCAAACCATCAGTAATCAAGACATTTTATGTGCATATCCAGGTCTGATTTCTTTATCAACCACCCTGAGAAAAATGAGTGCCATCATTTTTTTAAAAAATGAAATAAATAACACCCTATGTTAAAGTACTTTTATGAGTGCAATAGCTGTCTAGTTTGGGTTTGTAAAACAGTTTACACTAGTCATATTTGTACTTGATTAACTTTTATCCTAAATTATTTGCCTTAAGGTATACCACATTGTCATATAGAGCTCCTGAAATGATCAACCTTTATGGAGGGAAAACAATTACAACCAAGGCAGATATCTGGGTAAGGTAAACAGTTTTGTAAGAATTAAGAAGAAAGGTGCTGACCAAATCACTATATCACAGGAATCTAGAAGTAGCCAGACTCAGGTTTACTGTTATCTTTCTTAATTTCAGTGAGTCTGCTGCGTATAAATGTCTGAATCCAACTCATATCTAGACAATTGATAAAAATGAAATGGGTGACATTTTTAATCTGCCAAATTCAATGTAGAACATAATTTTAAAAGAATCTTATTTATTTATTTATTTATTTGTTCTAATGACTAAATTTAGAGAAACAGTTGATTGGATTTAATCCATAACATTTGGAAACTATTTACTACAATAGCACTTTTACTAGAACAAGTGTACTTTGAAGATGTAGAGGTAAAATAAATAACCGTCAGAATAAATTGTCATTATGCCACAAGCAGCAAAAAATCAAGAAAAGTATTTTTAAAATGAACAAATTTGACAGAATTATAGTTTAGGAAAAGTTGCTGCTAAATAATTATTTTAGTAAATTATCTTAGTAACACAACATGTTTTAAAAGTTTTATTATTATATCTAGCAATTGTTCAATATGTTCAATATGAAATTGTGATAACAAAACTTATTGCAACTTTTGAAGTAGAGTCTGCTGTTTATAGTTCAGTTAATACTATAATGATGTCCTTTCTTTTAACAGGCCCTTGGCTGCTTGCTGTATAAACTTTGCTTTTTCACACTTCCCTTTGGTGAGAGTCAGGTTGCTATTTGTGATGGAAGCTTTACCATCCCAGACAATTCACGTTATTCTCACAGTATGCATTGTTTGATAAGTAAGTAATTGGTACATTTTATCAACTAAATTGTCTATGTGAAACTAAATTGCTACATGTAGGCAGAACATGTTACTATCACGACTTTTTAAAAAGAAATTAATGTATCCAAAGGCTCCGTTCTTTAATTGGATAAAGTTCTACATTTAGAAATCTGTTATAGGTAGTCCTAATTTATTATACTTAGATTTCAATGGCTATTTGTGTGTAATCAGACTTCTGATTCCTGTTAATACCTTCTTTTCTCTTCCCCCTCCCTTTTTAGGGAAAGTTATTGTTGCAAATATAAATAGAAAAAAAAAATACAGATTTGTAATTTTAGGTATATTGGAATAGCAGCGTTCTTTTGGCTCTCTAAATTTATTTTGACATTTTATGACAGCATTGCTAATTCTGAACAATGGCTTACCGTAGTTAATGTAATCTTTTGTACATGATTGATTGCCACCCATAAAATAAGTTTAGAAAGTTCTCTGATCCCTATCAAGCCACTTTTCTTTTTAAAAAAATGCAATTAATTTATAAACTGAAAAAATTACAGATATATGAAAAGTGATACTTCATTTTTGTGTAGGCTCACTTTGTTTTCAAACTAAAAAAACATTCACCTACTAGAGTGTTTATGCAGGGAATGGTACTAAAATTTTTGATTATCTGTAGCTTAATCCTGGCCAGTACAGACGAGACTAGTTTTGGAAGCTAAAAAATAATAGGGTTAAGAAGTAAAGAATCTCAGGGAAAGTTGCTTCATCAAATATACATTATGATGATTTTCCAGGCAGAATTGATGTGATGTTTTAATTGCCCGAGAATGACAAAATAGGAGATACAGCAGTCAAAAATACCTAGCCTTGGTAGTTTATGGGTGTGGAAAGTTAAAATTGGTACCATAAATTAGGCCTGAAATAAAATTTACAGTGGTGCCAAATGGTGATTAAAATAATTTTTTGAGGCAGTTTAGAATAATTTAGCTGCTATGAAGGCATGAAATTAGCCAAATCTAATTTATAAAGAAAACAATCCTGTAGCTTTCTTGTAAAACTGGTACAAAGTTCACAGTGTAATGTGTGGATAGATGTAAGAATATTACATAAAATATTGTAATGACAATTAAGAGGAATCAATCCAGTCACTCGATTCTCTTAACACCCATACCTTGCTATGATACTTCTTTTATCTGTAAAAAGTAATGTAATTAGAACTCAGAGGTAACTATAAAATCAATTATTCACTCTTAATAGACTTGGTTGCCTTAATGACTTCTCACTTTTATGTTAATAATTTAATTTGCTGTACTCAACAGGATACATGCTTGAACCAGATCAAGAGCGAAGACCTGATATCTTTCAAGTATCTTATTTTGCCTTTAAACTTGCCAAAAAGGACTGTCCAATTTTAAACATGAATGTAAGCACATTTATATTTGTGCCTGTTTTGACATAGTACATCTTGTTCAGAATAATAAGGTTTGCTTATTGGGTTTGGTAATCAGGTTTGCTTTAAAAAATATTAATTCATCTTCCTCTGTTGAAAAAAAAATCCCATTAACTTTTAACAAATGTAGTATTGACAAGGGAAGAGTTTATTTTTAGAAGTTACTGAATAAGATAATGTATGCTTGTATTGATCGTAGCAAATGCAATATGCATTTTTAATGCATTTGACATACTACTTCCTGGCCTCATTTCCAAGATATGCTTGTGTCATTAAATAATTGACCAAGTTAAGAGCTATTCACCTGGCCTTGTTTCTTAACAACAAAAATAAAGTTAAAAATGCGGAATACTACTGTACAGGTGATCTTTGGATTTACAACGGTAATTGGGACTGGAATTTCTATGATCACTAAGCAATGTGATCATAAAGCCACCTCCGTGGTCCTGCATTCTGCAAGCCTTGCTGCTCTCAGGTGACTTTCGCCGTCTTCTTTCCACTGTTGATGAGGGGTGTCTGGCCTTTCCTTATATGACACAGCTTGTAGCCACACCATAGCTGTTCCCCAAATCTGGTTATGTCATTCTTCAAATAGCACATAGTGTTCTTGTGATACTTTAGAACAGGGATGTCAAATTCTCAAGGGCCTCAGGCTGGATTCGGCCTGCGGGGTGCTTAGATCTGGCCTGTGGGGCTGCCCTCGAAACAGCAAAGAACTGGTCTGCAGTACCTCTACCATAAAAAATGGAGCTCCCAAGACCTCCCGAGCTCCATTTTCTCTGGCAGAGGGTTGCGGGAGGCAATCACAGCCGAAAGCGGAGCACGGGAGCCCGTTTTTGCGGGCAGAGTTCTTGGCCGCCACAGGCGCCCCTGACATGAGTGATGTCAAGCTGGCCACACACATCCTGGTCACACACACCCTGCCCCCCCCCAAGGTCAAACATAATCCTGATGTGGCCCTCAATGAAATTGAGTTTGACACCCCTGTTTTAGAAGGTTTCGGAGATCTTCTGAAACCTCACAAGGAGGCTGCATCCCCAGTTCTCCAAATGGAATGGATAATACTGCATATGGGTCTCTTTTTTATTGTTGGTATGCAATGTGATTATGTTCAAGTTGGTGTGATATAAAAATTTTTCTATTACTATTTTTTTAAAAAAGCTATTAATAACCTGCTCACTTATTTTCTCCAAGAATTCTCCTCTCCCTTCAACTCTTCCTGAGCCATTGACAGCTAGTGAGGCTGCTGCTAAGAAAAGCCAAATAAAAGCTAGGTGAGTGCAATAACTGTATTAATAATTCAGTGCACTTTTTGGCATACTATTAAACTCCGTTATGCAGAGCTTTGTCTTGTGGCCATAGATGCTCCCTCCTTGAACACAATTTCCCCTGGCAGTGCTGTGAGTCCAGGAAAGCTCCTAGTTCCATGTAGAACATAGTTCTATTCAGAATCAGGATTGGTACAAGACAGTGGTCAGCATTTTTAGCCACTTGGCTCTTTCTTGGGTTGAAACCAAGCTGGTTTCTCCACATATCATCCTTCCCCTGCACTGCCCATTTCCCACTGGCTTCATGTAGATTTTAAAAGGGATGAAGGAAATGCCCAGAATCCCCCATCATGAATTGACCCCCCTTCTCTTCTACAACAATTGATAGTCAGAACCTGCCCACTCAGGAACAATGTTGTCATTATTGTAGCGCTTTCATCCTTGTAGGTGGCCCTGAAGGAGGAGGGTGTAGCTAACCGTGCCAAAGGTTGCCAGATAGTCCCATAAAATGAAGACGGCCACGCTCCCTCCGTCTTGACTTGAATCTACACTGTGATGGTTCTGGATAATACGCTTCTTCCAGAATGTTTTTGTTGCTCCGCTACTTTCTTTTTTTTTTTTAATATTAATTATATTACAAGTTTTAAAGAGCGTATTCAAGTAAACAAAAACTAATATAAAGGAAAGAAGAAAAAAGAAAAAGGTGCAGGAAAAAAAAGATTAGAAAGAGAAAAGAATATTTGTAGCTAGAGGTTGAAGTGTCCTTGGTGCTTGGTGCTCTTTGAGCTTGGCTGTCCTCTTGCAGACATTTCATTACCAAACTAGGTAACCTCATCAGTGCCAGAAGGGGGTGGGTTTTGCTCTCGTGAAACTTACAGTTTTCTTTCCAGCAAACACAGGTATGATTACAAAGTGACCTCTTACTTTGTGGCTACAAAAAAGAAAAGCTCACTTTTTATCTATTTTTTCCTAATCTTCAAAACCACAAATCATTTGCATTTTTTTTCTGTGCCATACAAAAAAGTCTACAAGGGGATTTTCAGACAGACCTAAATGTAGATAGTGTTTTGGTTTTTTTTCCCATGGTCAACTTAGCCTTTTCCTGCAAGTTCCATTCCCTTCACAATCATTCCTCCATTGTGAGTGATGTTGAATCTGTCCACTTTAGAACATATAGTAGTGGTCAAATAGGTTGCTGCACCACTTTTCTCTTCAATGTGAAAGTTGCAAATAGGATGAAATATTTATATCCATCAGCCTGTCCAACACTAATGGATTTAGACCAGGTCTCTTAAGAGGGGGATGGATCAACCTCTTTTAAGATTGCTAGAATTCACCCCTCTCACAGAGAGACATTGACAGTTCCTTGAATCCAAGTCCCCAGTCGTTTTATTTTTGGCTGTTTAACCTGGCAGGAGAGGGAAGATATCAAATCTACAAATGGGAGAGCTAAAACCGCAAGGAACCCTATGCCTTTTTTTGTGAGTTCCGCTGGTTTTAGAACTTTCCAGATAACATTACCAAATTCGATGAAGTTTTGGCTGGTTTTATTTATAAAAATGCTACTCATTAAAGTAGGAAGACATGATTTCAGCCAGTGAACATTCTGCAGATGCAATAGGGGAAGAAAGTAAATTCTACTCCACTGCCCTTAGCATCGCCGAGTAGCAGGCTTGTATTTAAATGCATCCCTGTGTCCAGACATGTTATCTCCTCACCCACCAGCACAGTATTGCTCCAGGCATCTTGGAGCTCCCGTATTTTCCTCTGCCTTTCCCTCTTGTTCTCTTGCATGTATGTAAGAAGAGAGAAAGGGTGGTTGAGACAAGGATTGTCCATTTAAAGAATAATCTGGTATATTTATAAGATCAAATATTTGCTCTTGAATGGTTTCCATTGTTAATAATTTGATTTTGCATTTTTTAGTGCAATGGTTTATTTTTTGTAAAAACTCAATTATCTCACACTAGGGCAAGGGTCTCCAACCTTGGCAACTTTAAGCCTGGAGGACTTCAACTCCCAGAATTCCCCAGCCAGCTGAGGAATTCTGGGAGTTGAAGTCCGCCAGGCTTAAAGTTGCCAAGTTTGGAGAACCCTGCACTAGGGTACATTTGAAGGTAAACTTGAGTGGTACAATCAGGATTCCAAGTCATTACTGCATGTTTTTTTCAGAGAACATATTACACAGGCGCCCTCTTGTGATAATTGTGAAGAATAAATATACAATGTTATGTATACATATACACACATGCCCTTAAATATACAGTACACGTGTATGCACGCACATGGACACACTGCCTGCCAAAGGACAATTTTGAAGGCCTAGAAAAAAGTATAAAGATGTTTGTGTATTGCGTAATTTTAACTAAATTGAGATGTTTCTAACCTGTGGTTTTTATGTGTTTTTCACATAATAAGGACTAGGAGTAGAAGCCAGAACACTTTTCTGTTTTAAAACTCTCTTTCAAACTGTTCAGAGTAAAAAAGATTTAAAAAACAAAACAAAAACAAGCAGTGGTAAAGAGTTCTCTTTGTCTCTTGCTATCCTTCTTAACCGAACATGATACATATTAATATAACACGATGCTGAAAAGGGATACAGAGAAGAAATTATCTATGCTTCCCTTGCCAGAGTACTATACTCTTTTTGTGAAACAAGGGCTGGTGATAAGGATTATTCTATCCCTTCAACTGTAATTCCTTGTTTTCATAGCTCAGCACTGAGACACAATAGGCTGGTTATGGTTTGAAGAAACACTTATTTCCATTCACACTTTCTTGGTCTCACAGAGGGAAAGATGGTTTTATTTTTATTTGTTTGAAGTGTGTAAGCTGTCTCAGGCAGCACAGAAACTCTAGGCAATGTGCAATAAAATATACTTTGAAAACGATATTAAAATGCACAAGCAAAAAATCATTAAGAACCCACCTTAGAGAACGGCGTAATAATTAGATAATTACACCTTGCTCACGACTTGTTGAAAAAAAAAAAACCAGGTCTTTAAGGCTTTCTTAAAGGACAGCAGGGTTGTGGACTTTGGGCAATGCACTTCCAGCAAGTAGGGGTGGCCACAGAGAAGGCCCTCTTTGAAGTCCTGTTGCTTCTGGCACCTGTGATCCTGCTGGGTCCTACCAGAAGGATAGAAAGAGATATCCCGTAGATATCCAGACCCTCAGCCAAGCGGGTCTTAATAGATGCTTGAACTGTAGCCAATAGCAAACGAACAATCAATGCAGTTTGTGTAGTAGAGGTATCACATAGATCAGGGGTGTTAAACTTGCGGGCCAGATGCATCACACCCTGGCCACACCCACCCTGGTTTAGTGAAGGGGGGGGGAAAGTTGCGATACGTCACATGACGACAATGTGCCATTGCGAGTTTGACACCCTTGACATAGATGGAATTAAGTCACCTCTGCCTCAGGACCAGCTATAGTTTTTGGGTGGTTTTTAATGGAAGCTCTGTGTTCAGCAGTAGTCCAAATAAGATGCAACTGCCTATTTCAACCTCCCACACTCCTGGCCTTCTGGAGTAGCCTTAAAACCTGGTTCTGCTTGCAGGTCTGTGGCCCAAATAGGGTTGTCTATGCAGGGGGTGGCTGATGGGTTAGAGAAAAGATCCCCACCCTTGTGTTGCCAGTCCTCTTGGCTTTTGAGTCTTTATTTATAAATAAATAAAGACTCAAATACGTCTACCTTAATTTTTAATTGCTTTGTATTATGCTGTAAGACTCCCAGAGTTGTTAAAACTGTGAGATGTGTGGCATATAAAATACATAAGTAACTAAGTAACTAAATTAAAATTAGAAACATTCTGAGTTGGGAAGCTTGTATTTGTCACTTCAGTAATATTTGTGAAATTCCTAGACACTTTTACCACCCATATTATATACTGTACATTGCTTAAAAAATATTATTACAAAGTTCCTTCTTGATTTCTTTCGTTAGAATAACAGATGCCATTGGACCAACAGAAACCTCAATAGCACCACGTCAGAGACCAAAGGCCAATACAAGCACTGCCACTTCTAGTGTACTTACAATTCAGAGCTCAGCCACACCAGTAAAAGTGCCAGTTCCTGGTGATTTTAACAATGAACACAAAGGTAATTTCTCAAACTAATGCAGTGAGCTGCAAAGAACTTCTTTTGGTAACGAGTAGAAATCATTGTTATTTTATTCCAGAATTAGAAGGCATCAGCAGTTATAAATGTGTAAGACTCAAACAATTGTTGGTTTTCCCTATGCTCAAAGGGATTTTAGCACAGTATGAGGAGAATTGCTACCACAGAGTTGTGAAAACATGTTATTGTTTTAAAAAGCAATGCATCTAGTTAAAAAATTCTTTGTAGCAAACAGTTTACTCATCCCAAAATAAATGTAGTCTTGTTAATATTTCAGGAGATAATGTTACATTTCAAATAATAAGTGAGCAACAACAGGGTTACGTTTACAGGAAATGTTCAATTGATTTTGATTTTTTGGTCAAAATGTTCTGTATTAAGATGTAAAATTTACTAGGATAGGAAAGTTGAAAATTGTACCTATACCCTAAAATATAAATGGTTCGTTAGAGTTTGTCAAGGCTTAGCTGAAGGAGAAATAAACAAAACAGAACAAGTAAAATATTCCATAGAAAAGTGCAGCAGGAAAGGTTTGTTATTCCTATGCTAAGAGTATTACGGAGCTTGGGGATGGGCCGTTGGAGTCATGAGGAAAACATCTGTTAAATAAATTCCTTAATATGCATTTTAAAATATTCTAGGAGCTTCAAAGGTTGGAAATGGTCACGAGAGCGTATTATCGCCAGGAACCCCACAGCAAAACAGAGTATTGCAACAACTACAACAAGGTGACTGGAGGCTACAGCAGTTGCATCATTTACATCAGCAACAGCAACAACAACAATTGCTCCATGATTCATATGTGCAGCAGGTAACGTTGTGGTTGAGCTGTAATGTGTAATCCCTCAAAATTAATCCCTTATTAATCCCCAATCCTTTTTCTATTTTCTTTAAAACTTCAAGCTTGTAACCTCACCATTTCGCAGAATGCTTTTTGATTAGCAATGCTCTGAATTTGGGATGTGTGTGTTTGCTATTTCTAGCATTTTTAAGTGGAGTATGGAGTGTAGAGAATATGAAACTCAGCGTAAGGACAGCCCTCTCCACCAGTCCCCCGCCCCCCCTCCCAAATAGTTTATCTTGAGACTGTTTTGTTCACAATAAAGATTAAGCAATTACTGAGAATTCCTTTGTGGCTTCCCCTGAAATTTTTTTGCCCAAAACAGTTTTGTTTGTGGATAATTTCACTTGATTGAGCAGCATTTGTGATTTATGCAAATATTTTCTTTTTCAATTACAGTATCAGCAAGCAATGCAGCAGCATGTCGTTCAACAGCAGCTTTTGATACGCTCTGTCTATCAGCAGCAGCCTACTCCTTCTCCATATCCTGCTATGGTAAATCACTCTGGGAAACCAAATAAAACCCTTCTAGCTAAGAAAGGGAAACGTGGACTGTAGAAATAGTTTGATTGTGCTGGTTAACTCCATCTAATTTATTAGGCTTTACTTAACAAACGTTTTGTAAAACCATTTATTGTTCACTGGAACAAACCAATGAATCGAGAGTGAATTTAACAGTATTATGTAAATAAATGAAACTCAGAATATATACAGTAAATCTGGTGGCTTTTACTGGAGCCTCATCTTAAAGAGATTGCTTAGTTAATATATCCTTTTCTGGTACCTTATTTTTCTGTGCTGCCATTTTTAAATCTTGGCTTATGAAACAGTGAATATGTGTGAAGAAAATGTTACATCTTCAGTTTTCACTTCCTTCCATATTATTTAATTCCTATAATAGTTAATGTAATTATAGACAATTTGTTTATCCTTCCTGAAAAACAAATTGTCTTTAAGGATTTTTTGGTCAAAATAAGTAGACATAATCCTCGATTTAAAACCGGAATTGAACCTGGAATTATGGTTGTAAGTCATTGCAGTTGTAAGTCATGTGACTGGGCAATTTTTTTCAGTGGTCATAGGCATTTTTTGCTGGAAACCAGAAGTAAAAATATTGGAAACAGGGAAAATGCCCATCAAAAACAGCAATATTTGTTCAATATTGTAAGTTTTTGGTGAAGATTTTTTTTCCCTCCCCTAAGAATATCCCGCTACATCATTTTATGTCCATCATAACGTGGAGCTAGATGAATAGATGGCATAATTTAATTGTGCTAATTATGTAACTATTAATTAACTGATTTCATTTCCTACCATTTATTTTAACTGCTTGTTTGTTTTATTAATGCCAGTATAAATTCCAGATGTTTGTGTTTTTGTGTTAATTCAGTTAAGATGTTCATTTTCTGTACAAGGCATGATTGTGGGATTATTTGTTTAAGATTTACCTGAGGTAGAGTTTTACAGTTCTGACGTTCTTCTTCTTCTCCTTTGAGATGCAGCAGTACCAACAAGCTCTTCTACAGCAACAGGTCCTTGGGAATCAGTTGCCACCACCGAAACGTTCTCCTGAATTTCTTACCTCTTCTCAGGAGTTTTCACCAGCCTTAATCTCTCATTCTAAATCCTTTCCAGCTCATGTTGGTGCAGCTCTGGATGCTCCTTATTCTGCAAACAGGCAAGCTTCCTCAGCTCATGTTATTAGTAACCGTACTTAAAGAACCATCTCACCCCAATGGGATTGGCCCACCCCACTCAATCTGGCAGAAGGGGCAAGCTCTGGATCCCGTTAGCCAAGGAATTGCAGTTGGCAGGGTCTAGGAAAAAGAGCTTTGTTGCCATGACTTCCATCTTTTGGAATATCTTGCCCCTCGAAGTGAGATCCACCCCGATCTTCTTGGCCTTCTAGAAAAGCTTGACAATCTATCTATGGAGATTCCCAGTCATCCAGGTCCTGGTTGTCCCAAAGGTGCTTTTTCAAGAGGCAACCAGATTTCCTTGGGTTTTCTTTAAAAAAAAAACCAGAAAGAAAAACCAGAAAGTCCAGTTGCCTCTTGAAAAAGCACCTTTGGGACAGCTTGACAACCTGTCTTTGCCAACAGGCTTGGGGCCTTGAAGGGGGCATCCCATTTTGGAGGCAGCTAGTAGATGAGTAGAAGATCCCACTTCCACCCCATCTATGTATTGGTTCTTTTTATCTGCTTTTTTAATTTTAATTTTGATGTTTTAAACTTTTAATACCCAATGTTTAACCCTTTAATTGTTTTATTCTCTTATTTATGGCATTGCAAATATCTATGGAGATTCTCAGTCATCCAGACTGTGGTTATGGCATTGCAAGCCACCTAGAGTTGCTTAATAGTGAGATGGAAGGTGTACACATTTAATAAATAAATGAACTATATAGGTGTCCTTTTATGTTATCACTCTGTTATTTATAGGATATCATTCCATTTTAATGGGGGCATCTTATTCTAAAATAAAACATTTTGTAATGCTTCATATTCTCAAGGGTCATGTTCTACATCATGTCAGGGTTCCAAGTCATAGCAAGCAAAACTCCGAGGTAGGTAGATTCCCCAAAGGATAGCTTTATTGGATATATCATATTGGCACAGATCAGGTGAAGACTGCAGAAACCTTCAGTTTTTACCTAATTAAAATTAAATTAAAAGTTTTTCACTTTCTCAAAACAATCAGTCACATGGTCCAATCACAGTTCTGTCTGGTTGCCTGGCAACATCACTCCTTCTTCCTCTGACCAGGTGTGAGAAAGCCCTTGGTTCCCAAGAGAAAGTAGTTTATTTTGGCTACAAAGTCCCAGCTATCTCAATTTCCCCTTCCCTATCCCTCAGCACCGGTGTGGAAACACTGAAGCTCCAAGATGGTTTCGGTCAGGTCAGCTTTCAGGGATGGCACATCGTACTTAATTTTCCACATTGTATTTAATGATGTTTAATGTGAATTAAAATATGCCTGAAGAGTACCTTAAGTCATTTTCTCAATCAATTCCTACAGATCATCTTCCTCTGACACAGAGTCTGTTTCCAGCTATCCGAAACAAAGCATCAGCAGCCCCCCTGATATGTCTGGGTGGAACCCTTTTGGAGAAGACAATTTCTCCAACCTGACAGAGGAGGAGCTGTTGGACAGGGAGTTTGACCTTCTGAGATCAAGTAAGGGACGCTTGAAGGCTTATTTCGCTTCACAATAAAAGTAAAAAGCTCTTTAGGTACCAATGACAGTGCTGGGGACTGTTTTGTTCAAGGGCCGCACAGTCTGTTGTAGAGAGAACTCTTTCTGAGCATTTGAGGGCAAAACTAGACCCACTGTGTGACTTGTCTTTCTGTCACACACACACACACACACACACACACGCATACATACACACACACACACACACACACACAAATGTGTGCAATAGAAATTTAACATTTTGCAAAACCACAGAAAACGTCAGGGTCGTATGTTGAATAATTACTTGAATGTTAAATGCAAAAAACATATGCTTGTGTAACCTTGCAGAATACCAGTTAGCACTGTGCATTGCTTCACTTGGCAGTTTTGTTCTTTTGCACACCAAAAGAGGAGATCGTGTGGGTCTGAAAATGCCTTTTGAAAGTGCCTGAAAGAGGGAAAAATGACCCAGTACATTATGTTAATGTTTTGTAATGTATTTTGAGTAGCTTAATGTTAAAGGCTGCTTTATTGTTCTAAATAACAATATTTGAATAAAATATCTTTAAGTCCAAAAGCCAGTGTGTTTACTTGAAGTTGCTTCCCCGTACTATATTATCTATATTGCTTGTTTTCGCGGAGATGAATTGTGGAGAAAATGCAGAATGCTGTGAAGAATAAATCGATTCTAAACTTGGTAAAAGGCAAATCACAACCTAGCCAAAATATAGGTGATGAAACTAATAATGCAGGTTGTTGTTTTAATGGAAAACATCACTGTCATGAAAGGCTCGTGGTCCAATTTAGACATAGCATCCCAGAATTAACACAATCTTCAACTAACGTTCTCTCTTCACATGTGAACCAAGAAGCTTAAATCTGGGCTTTCTTTGTTATGTGGCTAAAATAATGGATAATGTCATTGAAACAACCATCCTATGAGCTGTAGTTTTGATAGGCATATTATTAACAAGATGGGCTGACTCCTGAAAGATTACAGTTAAATTGAATCCTTAAATATTAAAAGATTTAATTGTCTTTTATTCTCTGTTTTAACACTTTGTTAAAATATATCTGTGTTGCTGTATATTTAACCTATGTAACTAAATTCAGGAAGGCTACAGAGAAACTGTTACAGGACCTTTGATAAATGCCGGTATTAAATTGAATGCTGAGTTTTACTTGGTTTAACCAAACAATTATTTGATTAAAAATGAATCAGTTATAATATCTATTCATCTTCCACAAAGTTATAACATGCCAAGGAGTAAACTTTATAAACAACTTGATAAAATTGGATAACTTCATATAATAGAATACCCACACGAGGATCAACTATAATAGGATTTTAAATTACGTTGTGTTTTATGATTAATTTTTTCAAATGTTTTCGTGTAGATTTAATGGGAAATTTTTAATGATTTGCAAAAGTACAAGAAAGTCAAACAGAAAGCTTTAAACATTTAGTAATTTATTAAAAACCTATGTATTAAGTTGAAAGCAGTAGTTTTATAAATCATAGTTTTGCACTGTTTTGCAGTTTATTTGGAATGTATTTATCCTGTAAATTTTCAAAATGCTTTCCTTTGAAGGAGCCATGATAAAACATTTGCTTCTCCTCTTCTCTGAATAAATGTTTCAACTTCTTCTCAAATGCTTTTTGTTATGTAGTGGAATGTCCTTTTCATAGTATTGGAAACTTATAACATTTTGGTATTTGTTTTGGAGCTGCTTACCTAAAGAGCATGCAATAAAAATTCAGTATTACTAATAAAGTATTCAATCACCCTGGAAGAAATCTATGATAAATGGGTAAATAAATATGTAAGAGTTGAAAGGATTTCAGAAAATTTCTTGCTTTTCAAACCACAATTAGATCTAGATTTATTTTCTGGGCCCTACCTATTGATATTAACTGAAGATTATTCCCCAAACTATATTTCAGCCATTGGAAGTTGTGTTGTTAGTAACTGAATTGCAATTCTGACCTGAAGCAAGAATTGGATTTAAAATAAACCCAATAGATTTATAGCATTCTTGTTGCACTTTGTACAGTTCCAGCAAACTCCACAGTAAATAACTGATAATGAATACAGTATCAGGGTCAATGATGTTGGAAAACCCAGTTTTTTTCTTCCAAAGTTCCTCTTTTCCCTTTAATTATCTAAGTAACTGAAGAAAATAAATGCAATTTATTCCATTTTGATAAACAAGTGAACTGAATTATTGCTTGAAAACTTTGGATTGTAAACAGTATAAGGATCTGAGGTTTCCGGAAGATATAAAATTGAAATATATAATTGTAAAAAAAAAAATATTCATGAGAATTTTGTCTTCCAAACTCACTTTTTGTACATATAAGTACAATCTACTAAGATAAAATGCCAGTATTTTTCCTGACATTGTAATGCAAAGGTCTCTAAATTTACTTCTGTATAATTAATAGTAGATTCAATTAAAACATAGAATAAACAGTGTAGTAGGATACTTTGATTATCCATTCTTGCATTATCCTGAATGAACAAAAGATAATAATACAGTAATCATGATTTAGTTATCATACTGTTAAGTTTTAAAAATCTGTATATAGCAGAGAAACATTTCTGTACTCAATAGAAGTTCTTGGAATATGCCAATTCTTTTTCAGTTGCTTTTCTTGTGGAAAAGGAGAAATAATACCAAAGGACACAAGTATAATTCATTTTCCCAAGACTTGACTTAGGTAAAAAAAAGAAAGAAAAAGTCTTGCATGGAGAATATTCATTTGCTGTGATTGAAGTTTGAAAGTTAAACGTTTTATGTTATTCTTTGTAATGTGTATTTTAATTACAATTGTCTTTTGCTTTCTATATCCCTACATGGTGTTGATTCTGTGAATATTTTATTTCTTAATTTGTTTGATTCTTGTACAGGCTAGCTGGCTTTGATCACTGGGGATATTTACCAGATAAAAATTATATTGTTTTAAGTTGTTTTAAAAACTGATATAGCTGTCTTATTGAATGACATTTATATTTATAGGGGAAGTTTTAAATTGATTCTGAAAATTCTACCTTTACTCTTCAGTGAAATTTCATTCACAAAAGGATCCTGATCAAAAAAAAAAAAAAGCAGATACTATCTTGTTGTTTGAAAAGTTAGGCATTAGCATATGGGCAAAACTGCCACCCCATAGAATGATTCTTTGTTAATTTTCAGTTGTTTCAGAAAGAAATGGGTCTTTGATTTATAGAAGAGATAATCTGAATCCAGCTAACAGCTCAGATCTACCTAGGAAATAAATTCTCACATTTGGGCTCTTCTGAAATATTATTCTTGCACTTTGAGAAATGGCCAGGCTATAGCCAGAGAGAAAATGGGCTGAGGCAGTTTGCACAAGTTGGAATTAAGCCTTAGAAATAGCTTTTGGGAAGCAAAGTGGAATATACTGTTCTTGGCAGCTTTATGCAAATGAGTTTCTTGATTGGAGCAGAACTGTACTGCACTGTTAAGAATGTCTTATTTAGAAAATTATACAGACTTCTGAAAAAGAGTTGAAGAGCAGGTGCAATGCAGTTTTCATATATGATACATTGCATAGTCTTTCTATCGCTGAACAGCTGCTGTAAGCATGCAGTTTGCATGTGCTTTATATTTAATTTTGACAGGTGTTTCTTACGCATTGCTAGAACAGAGAATGATGCTGCAGAATGATGAAAAGAGTTAAGCTGTGGTTTTTAAATTAATGAAACATGAAACACTATAGAATTCTGAATTAGTATGAAATAGAAACCGTCTTTTCATGCAGAATCTAGTCTTTAAAGTATTCGAACACAACTAATAAGTAATCCTGGAAAAACTCAGAAATTAAACAATCATTATTTTCATTTCTTGAATTTCTTTACCCATTTATTTAATGCATGTTCTCTTTTGGCTGCTGCACACTTGTGAGGTCTCCTTAGTTTGGATATTTATTAAATTCTGGACAATTTCTGGAAGCAATAATTAAATTTGTCCCCTAGTTCAACTAAATGTTTGAGTTAAAATTGATCTTTCTTTCTTTCTTTCTTTCTTTCTTTCTTTCTTTCTTTCTTTCTTTCTTTCTTTCTTTCTTTCTTTCTTTCTTTCTTTCTTCCTTCCTTCCTTCCTTCCTTCCTTCCTTCCTTCCTTCCTTCCTTTCCTCCCTCCCTCTTTCTTTTTTCTTTCTGGTACACTTCTGGCAATTTATCTCAGAAGGGTTGCAGGAAGGATTTTTGGATATTATTTCCACAAATGAAAAAAAACTTTTATTAAATGCAACATTAACTGGGTTAAAAGTTGCCATTTTTGTTTTACTTTTGTTTTTGTTTTTGTTTCATTTTTATTTTTGCAGACAGGCTGGTGGAGAAGAGAACTTCCTTAGATAAGCAAGTGGAGTCACATTCTGCTCCACTGACCCATCCTTCAGAAGATCCCTTTGGTTCTGTTCCTTTCATTTCTCATGCAGGCAAGTCACATAGTGTATACCATGACTTATTTTCGTATCAATTTATCTTTTTGATCGAAAGGAAATGGGGCTGGTTCAGTAGTGTAAATTCTTCCCTATGATCAATTAGAGAACAAAATAGATTATTCCCACTATTTTCTTCCTGACCACATTTAATAGACTATTTTGTTTTTGACAAGCCAACTCGCTGGTAGTCCTCAACGTAAGAGCCCAAAATTTCTGTTGCTAAGCAAGGCAGTTGTTAAGTGGCAGCCCATTTGAAGCCCTTGTTGCCACAGTGGTGGTGAATCACTGAAGTTGTGAACTGAATTATGCAGTCGTTGAGTGAATCCTGCTCTTCCCCCATTGTCTTCGCTTGTCGGAAGCCAGCTTGGAAGGTTACAAATATTGGTCACATGACCCTGGGCATGACTACATGCCAGTTACCAAGCGCCTGAATTTTGATCACATGACCATGGGGTTGCTGCAATAGTCATAAGTGTAAAAAAAACCCACATAAGTCACTTTTTTCAGTGCTTTTGTAACTTTGAATGGTCACTGAATGAATGGTAAGTTGAGGACTACCTGTGTGCTCTCTATATCCCACTGAGAGATAAATGCAGTGTTCTGGCACACATTCAGGAGGCAGTATACTGATTTTGTGGCTTATTATAAGAGCTGCAGTGGCGCAGTGGTTAGAGTGCAGTACTATAGGCTAGGTCTGCAGACTGCCGGCTGCCTGGAATTTGGCAGTTCGATCCTGACCAGGTTCAAGGCTGACTCAGCCTTCCATCCTTCCAAGGTGGGTAAAATGAGGACTCAGATTGTTGGGTGTAAGAGGCTGACTCTGTAAACCGCAGTAAAGACCTGTGAAGCACTATATAAAGTCTAAATACTATTGCTAAATGCTATTACCGTTTCCCGGGAAATACAACCTACCCTGAAAGTAAGTCCTAGCTTGATTCTTACATAAGAATCAATATAAGCCCTACCCCCAAAATAAGCCCTGCCCACTTCAGGATACATGGGTAAAAATTAAGCTAGGGTGGTGAAGGGGAGGCGTTGGATCGATCAAGAGCTCTGTTATCGGCTGCAGAGGTCTTCAGGAAAGCCTTGCCAGCCACAGAAAAAGTAGTTCCTGAAGGCCTCTGACAGTGAAAAGAGGCCGGGGGGGAGACACACACAAGTGAGGTGAGTCTGGATGACATCCCCGAAAATAAGACCTGGTACCTTTTGGAGGGTGGCATATATATAAGTCAGGGTCTTATTTTCGGGGAAACACAGTATTATCCTAAGCATTTTTTCCAATTAGAAATGGACACATGGCAGGAGGTTGAGGTTCCAATAGCGCAGTCATTTTAATTGCTCACATCTCAAAGCAGGTGAGGCTTAGCCAAAAATAAATAATGCAAAGAAGGAAGGGAAATAGAAATAATATTGGTCAGCCTGAGGGGTAAACCAGCATTTATATCCAAATTGGCTCTACTGGTGGAGAAATAACCTACCCCTGTGTTTCTGAAGCCTCGGTAACTTTAAGGTGTGCGGATTTCCAATTCCCAGAATTCTGAGAATTGAAGTCTGCACACCTTAAAAGTTGCCAAGGCTGAGAAATACTGACCTATCCAGTAACCCTTAGACACAAATATCAACACGTGCTGACTTTTCAGACTGAGGTTAAGCAATCTCCCAATAGTTGTGCGTTCTTTGCCCAATTATTTGGCTCTTCTTTTTGTCAGATGTACATTTTGGGAGGCAGCTGATCAAATCTCCCGGGATCTCTTCAGTACAGTGGGAAAGGCCCAATTATGCATCGTTGTAAATTCCCCAGGTGAAAAGGAAGTCTCTTAACATGGCATCTGAAGAAATCATACGTATATTTCTTGTGCAATTAGCGTCCCCCTAGCAAAATAAGCCCCAAACAACACAGTTTTGTTTGTTCCTTTGTTATGCTAATCAGTTTCTAATTCAATATCAGTTTGATAATGACATTTGAGTTTATGACTTTTTCATGTACTGTATAAAATGGGATTGCAGGTGAGGGTCCTCTTTTAGCAACTGCCTAATTTAGCAACTGTTTCAATTATAATGATGATAAAGTAACATTTGGACAAATACCCAAATTGCAAGTCTGTAAAACTAAAAAAAGACGAAGTAAGATCATAAACGTTTTCCCTTAGGGATCACTTCACTGAACAACTAAATAGCTGGTCCCCAGTGTGATGATGAAACAAGGACTACCTATACTTTTTCTTGAATATTTTTTACTCCTCTTTATAAAAAAAATAAAATAAAAGAGAAAAAAGAAAGAAAATAAATCTAAGAATCACAGCACACCAATAAAAGGATAGATTTATTAAATACAATATAACTTTTAAAATTACGGGTAGCCTTTGATTCAAGACCACAACTGAGCCCAACATTTCTGTTGCTAAGTGAGACAGTTAAGTGAGTTTTGCCCCATTTTACAACTTTTCTTGCCACTGTTGTTAAGTAAATCACTGCACCTGTTAAAGTTAGTAACACAGTTGTAAAATGAATCTGGTTTCCCCTTTGACTTTGCCTGTCAAAAGGTTGTAAAAGAGAATCATTTGACACTGGGGCACTTCAACTCTCATAAATATGAATCAAGTGCCAAGCGTTTGAATTTTGATCACATGTCCATAGGGATACTGCAATGGTTGTAAGTGTGAAAAATGGTAAAAAAAGCACTTTTTTTCCAGTGCTGTTATAACTTTGAAAGGTCATGAAATGAACTATTGTAAGTTGAGGACTACCTATACAATGTTCTACAGATCTTCAACCGTTTGAGGGAATAGCTGGCTCTAAGAAGAAACTGGATTCCTGGAGGGAGTCATATAAACAAATCCATCACCCGACTGCATTACTACATAGGAAGGTTAGCCAATATGTACAGGTATTGACTTACGACAGTTCATTTAGTGACTGTTCAAAGTTACAACATCCCTGAACAAAGTGACTTACGACTGTTTTTCACACTCATGAGCATTTCTTATCTTGTGGATGGGGAGATACTGCCCTCTTCTGTAAGATGGGAGTTTGAAGAACCCATTTTCCTTGAAAAACAAGTTTAGAAGCAGGGGATTTGCATAAGCTGACTAGGACAAGTTGAACAAAGGAAAGCTTTCTTCATTCATGAACACAATGGGTATTTCTATTGATGGTAGAATTGAGGTTTTATATTATATGGAAATCAGCACAACCTCATCAACAATATCATGAATGCTTCTTCCAAATATTGACTTGATTACTTTCTATAAATCTACCTTTAAAATATGTGGCTTGTTAACTGGGACTAAATCTTATATATCTCCATAGTAAGCTTACAAATCCAAACATTGTCTAAATTATTTTCAATAGAAGTCCATTAATCAGCAAAATGTAACACAGGCCAGCATCTACTTCCTTTGGCAAACTAACCCCCCCCCCCCCATTCCTGAACATTACTACCAAGCACTGAGAAAACGGGGAGGGGGGAGGGGGCAACCTTGCTGTTTTCTTTTTAAAAAGCTAATGATGGAGGGAATATGTCTAAAAAAGGTTCTCTTCCTGGTTTGAAATTGAACTTCAAGCCTCTGAACAGTTCATTCATAATTTAGTCTGTTTCATCATTTAGAGTTATATTTGGCTAGTAATATCTACCCTTATGAGCCACTTAGAAATTGAGGAGTAGTTAAATACAATCAAAAGCCAACTGGAGAACATACGTCATCTATAGATGGTCCAATCTTTTAGCTTGCCAGGACTTGCATTGAGTCAGGAACAATTAACGCACTTCTTTTTAAAAAATATTTTTTAATATCTTGTGGGGCTGCATTACTAGTTGCCCAGGGTTACATGCGCAACCTGTGGACCACAGGCTGGACACACCTGGTTTAGGCCAAACATTCTTATACCTAAATTGGAATGATTTATTATTCTGTATCAGGGGGTGTCAAACTCAATTTCATTGAGGGCCGCATCAGTTTTTGGGTTTGACCTCGGGGGCCATTGTTGGCATGGCCAGGCTCAACGTTACTCGTGTTGGGGGCGCCTGTGGTGACCTGAGCACTTTGCCAGGGAAAATGGGCTCCCAAGCTCCATTTCCGGCTGCAACGGTGTCTTGCGAGCCTCTGCCAGCGAAAATGGAGCCCAGGAGGGCTGCACGCAAACCCTCCCGACCTCTGTTTTCCCTGGCAGAGGCACCATGGGCCGGTTCTTCACTGTTTCTAGGGTGGCCCTGCGGACCAGATCTAAGCACCCCACAGGCCTCACCTGGCCTTTGAGCCTTGAGTTTGACACCCCTGTTCTATATGGAGTTTATCCCAAGAAGGATTTTTCCTTTAAAGACAGGTTTGGAATGCTTGAAATAAATACCAGCTGTAAGTCAAGCACTACAAGTAGTCCTTGACTTACAACAGTTCATTTAGTGATCATTTGAAATTTTACAACATCACTGAAAAAAAGTGACTTACAACTCTTTCTGTTGCAGCCTCCCCATGGTCACTTGATCAAAATTCAAATGCTTGGCAAGGGATTATTTATGACGGTTAGTTTCCCGGGATCATGTGATCACTTTTGCACTTTTTCTGACAAGCAAAGATAACAGATAACAGATAATCAGAGTTTGAAGGGACCTTGTAGGTCATCTAGTCCAACCCCCTGCCCAAGCGGGAGACTCTACACCATTTCTGACAAATGGCAGTCCAATCTCTTCTTGAAAGCCTCCAGGGATGGAGCTCCCACAACTTCCGAGGGCAACTTCTGTTCCATTGGTTGATTATTTCTCACTGTCAGAAAGTTTCTCCTTATTTCGAGGTTGAATCTCTCCTTGTTCAGTTTCCATCCATTATTCCTTGTCTGGCCTTCAGGTGCTTTGGATAATAGCTTGGCCCCTTCCTCCTCTCTGTGGCGGCCCCTCAAATATTGGAAGACTGCTATCATGACAAGATAATGGTGAAGCCAGATTCACTTAACAACCATTTTACTAACAGCTGCAGTGATTCACTTAACAAGTGTGGCAAGAAAGGCCGTAATATGGAGCAAAATCCAAATTCTCGCTTAGTAACATAAATTTTGGGCTCAATTATGGCCATAACTCAAGGACTACCTGTACATAGATTTGCCACTTGATCTGCCATTTTGTTTGAAAAAGATACAATTTTTTCAAAAAATATTTCTCCTTGATGATTAACAGTTATTGGGATTGAGAACTCAGAATTGAAAAGATTCCATATTGCAATATTCCAAATATTGCAACAAGTATAAAGGAAATGGGTGTATGGAATGAAGGAAGTGCAGTTTGACTGTCCCTTAAGTTCAAAACAGTAAGCAAACCACTAAATCTCTTGACAGCATTGGACATCTGCCTTTCTGTTGTTGAAAACTGCAGATTTAGCTGACATCTCTGCAATCCTTGAGCTAACATGTGGCGGATTGCTGTGGAATGATGACAGCAGTATGTTCCCAATTCAGGAAGAGCTTTAAAAATGGTTATTCCCCTGGGTTTCTCCCAGTTTTTGAAATGATGCACTAGCAGAAGGCATGTAATTACTCCAGTTGTTGCAAGCCATTCATCCTCTTATAATCGGATGTCTAGAAAATGAACACAGGAACAGAAATTTTCTCTCTCTCTTGAAGATTGGGATCTTAATGATTAAAGATGTTCTACCTGCACTGGATTTGAGGGCAGAATTACAGCCCGGTACAAGAGGCAAACCTGATTAGAAGTGATATAATCTGTACATTTTCTTGCGAACAGATGTTGTTATGCCACCCAGTTCTTAGTTGTTCATAAAGTCAGATTTGAAATGACCATTGGAGCAGTTTTGAGATTACTTCAATCAAATCTTTTTCTACATGTTATTACAACATTATTATGGCATTAATTTAAAAGTGAATTTGAAATTTCTTTCTCTTGAGCTTTTGATAAATGTAAGAATATTAAAGGGCAGGGGGGTGACATAGGAAGTTGAATTGGGTTAAGATATGGATTTGGTACCTCTTGTGCGCATATATTTAAAGTAGCATTATGCTAGAACTACTGTTGAGTTAATATCGGGATTCATTTGGACTTAACTGTTTTCCCCACTGTAAACCGAATGCTCAAAACAGAGAAGTAGTTTTAGAGCAATTTATGAGTTACCTGATTTATATGTTCTCTCAACCAAGCAAATGTTACATGTGACAAATTATCTTCCTGATATAAAGAGAAAGTACATCATCTCTTAAGATAAGCATTTATATATACATATATGAATTGAGCTGTTTTTAGTTAAACAAACAGAAGCATGCCCATATTTAAAATTGCACAGTTTTAAAATTGGTATTTAAACAAAAATAACTATGCACATTTGAAAAGAATAAGTTTTTAATTTGAAAGAATAAGAATTTCTGTAAGCAATTTTAGCACACAAGGATATGTTGAAATGGATTTCTGAAAGTTCATTATTATGACTTACTTTGGGGAAACTATCACACCAAGAAAGAATCTACATATTCATATGACTTTAAAATCCAATATATGAAATGTAGCACAACCTGTTACAGTATCACACTTGAAAAACAGTTGTTTATATTTTTCCATTTAAAAAAAAGGGGTGGTTCCTCCCCCAAATTATTTTTAGGACTACTTGTAGGATTGCATGTTACTATAGCTGTACACCCCATAGCTTCTTCCCTGTTTCTGTTGATTACTTCCTTAGTTTTGGATATTGTTGAAGTGTACCTTTTGTGGTAAAATACATTAATTTGTTGTCAGTAAATGTCTTAGTGCCTGTCAGAGAAATGAAATAAACTCTTCTACTTTAGATAAATTCAATGTAATATTGTAAGGGGGAACTTTTTCTTTTAATATAAAAGAGAACAATCTTAGCAGAAAGGAAAATTAATAGAAATATGCTTACTTTCTGAACATGTTGATTAAAATTCATATTTCCTTGGTTAATTACTGTACTGGGTGGAATGAATTCTAATCCCACTCCTGAATATTTTATGAATGATATATTATTACTAGGAATTTTTTTCCTTGCTCTTTTGTCTTAGAAGGCTCCCCACATAGTAATAATTACCAGGCTTACAAAATATGTAGTACTGTGCAAAAATAAGAGGAAAAAGAATGGGAAGGCAGAAAAATGAAAAATGGAAATAGGTACTTTTTTCTACAGTTCACAGGCTAGAAGGAATGATTCAAATATTTTGGCTTGATGATTGATCGATGACTTATATAGGCACGAATAGAGCGGGATGTAACCACTTCAAAGGCAGCAGCTAAGAGTTAAACATGTACTATATACATTTGATATATCTATGGTACATGTGGATATTAATCTTAGAAAACCATAGATAGAGAATTATCCCCCCAAATGTTGATAAAATATTGGATGCAACAAAAATAATCAGTAACCCCCAGGCCATGGTCTGCCACTGGGCCACAGCATGCCAGAAATCGGGCCATGCAAACAAGTCAGCATGTGAAATCATGCCTTCTCCAGTCCATGGAAAAACCTCTCTCCATGCCCAAAGGTTTGGGGGCTGCTGATTTAAGAGAACAAAAAACATTTCTAATGTTGTGCAGAGAGTAAAAGATAAGATAGGTTTTGTCTCAAAAGACTTGGAATCTAACGGAAAAGGAAGAATGGATGTCCGGTGCCTCCTTTGCTTCACAGTGGACTTATGAAAGGCTAGTTACAGATTTTGGTCAGTTAGATTGGTCCAGATGTACTAATCCATTGCTCTTTGCACTCAAAAAGCAATCACAACAGTTAATCCAAAAGTCCATTTATAGGAAACCAATAACTGTGAAGTGTGGTTTAAATACATTGTAAGGAAAACAATCTCTCCTTAAAAACAGTTTGGTGAGTGAAATGAGACAGAAAGTATCCTTGATGTGTGTTGGGATAAATAATGCTAGCTTCACATGTAAATGGATCAAATCTAAATTGGTCACTAATACCCTAGGCGGAAAAATCATAGTTGATTCAAAGTTAAAATATCAGCCAGTGAAAATATTAAGAGGGTAAATAAAATTGATTAATAAAGGGGTATATTTTATTACATAAAGATTAGGCTGAAATTTGAAACCTATTTGCTAGGTATTAAATCGTATGGACCACCATGGGAATTCTTAATAAGATACAGAGCTGTATTGCTAGAATGCTGCATGCCAAACTCCAATTAGCTCAAAAGGACAGAAAAAGTGTGAAAAGGACAAGTGAAGTTTTTAGGAGTGTGTTTTTAGGACAGAAAAGAGTGTGGAAAGAGAGTGAAATATATCATGAAGGAAATGTCAGCTTTGGATTGTTGATCTTCAGTGTGTGAAAATAAGTGGTGCCAGAATGTGGGACAATCCAAGCTGGAAAAATAATTAAATAGAAACATTTCTAAATAAGCATGTGATCAGAAATGGCATCGCAAACATAATTAAATAGTTCAGTACGTTTCCTTTCAAAACAGTATGACTTACTGTATATAAATAAGAAGATAAGAGAATGTGCTGACCTCCATTATAAAGTTCTTACTCAGAGAATGCAAAATGATTGTTGGTGGGACGACATCTGTTGATGGTTTAGCAGAATAGTTGCTATTGAGAGTGAATGTACAAATACTCAGATATGCCTTTTCTGGCTGTAAGGCTGAAGATTTAAGATTCTAATGTCTGCTTTTTTGTGAGTCTAAGCATCATACTTGTCTAGTTGTATAATGTAAAAGAATGTATATATGTGTGTGTGTTTGTGGAGGTATGAAACACTGATTTGAAATTGAAGTTCTTTTGCCTGTTCTTCATCCTTTCAGGCTCCCCGGGAAATGAAATTAATAACCGAGCCAGCAATCTAGAAAACATGTTAGAGAGTCTGTCTAAGTATGAGAAGTCAAGCCAGGTGGTTAAGGACCAGGATGCTGGAAAGAAGGTCATGGGAGCCCCTACTAAGAAAGGAAACGATGAGTCGGAGAGTGATTTTGAATCCGATCCCCCTTCTCCAAAGAGTAGTGAGGAAGAGGAGGAACAAGAGGATGAAGAAGTCTTGCAGGGCGAGATGGGAGACTTCATTGACGACAACGATACAGAGCCAGAAAACTTAGGCCAGCATCCCCTTCTCATGGATTCTGAGGAAGATGCAGAAGATGACGATAAGCACAGTTCTGATTCTGATTGTCACCGTTTTAGGCCCACAGAGGAAGTACCTTGCGGCAGATACAGACAAGGGCCTGGCGGTATGGAAAGCAGAGAAATGATTCTTCCCTGCCCTTCGTTGACTGAGTTCCCGGGTTCCAGTTTGAGCCCCAAACAAGAATTCGATGTCTTTGGAGCTGTTCCGTTCTTTGTTTTGCAGCCCCAGGAACCAAAGGATACCTCTTCCCAAGTTGCCCATCCGGAGCAAGACCAGGACGACTTCGATGTCTTCACCAAAGCTCCCTTCAGCAGAAGAATATCCCAGCAAGATGATTCGATCACAGGCTCGGAACCTCTGGCGTCTCCCGTTTCCCCCAAAAGCGTGGACGTTTTTGGCTGCATCCCATTCCAGCCCGTTTCCATCCAAAGGCACGGCGAAGCTAGAGAGGATCTGTTCGGGCTTGTCCCGTTTGAGGAGATAACTGGCAGCCAGCAGCAACACAAAGCCAAACAGCAACAACGGAATCTGCAGAAACTGTCCTCCCGCCAGAGGCGCATGAAGCAGGAGGGATCCAAGAGCAACAGCAAGCGCCACCATGGAACTCCCACCAGCGCCAAGAAGACCTTGAAGCCCAGTTACCGGACGCCGGAGAGAGCCCGAAGGCACAAAAAAGCTGGCCGCCGAGACTCCCAAAGCAGCAACGAGTTTCTGACCATTTCCGATTCCAAGGAAAACATAAGCATTAGCCTGTCGGATAGCAAGGACAGAGTGAATCCCCTGCAGGGTGATGATAACCTCCTGGATCCCTTTGGAGCCAAGCCTTTCCATCCCGCCGAAGGGCTGCGTCTCCCGCAACACCAAGGATTGGGCGATAATCGTGGGGATCACAACACAGCTGTGCCTGGGAGACCTAGGCAGAGCTCCTTACTTGGCAGCATTCATTCCAGTGACGGCGTAAAATTAACAGATGATTTTGGAGCAGTTCCTTTCACCGAACTTGTGCCAAGCGTGAAGTGTCAACAGAGCCAGCAGCAACAGGCAGTAGAGTTAGATCCATTCGGGGCAGCTCCGTTTCCTTCCAAACCGTAGACTCTTTTTAAGGAACATCTGGATTTTTTTTAAAAAAAAAAAACCTTGGATTTAATATGCCACTGTAATCCATTTACTTCGGTTGAGAAGCAAATGTTTTGTTGTTTTTAAACACGCTTATTTCTCTGCTGTGACGCGATGAGATTTTAACATCCGCAATGTTAAAGGTGCAGGATTGGAATGATACAATGGGGAGAAAGGTTTGAATAGAGGAAAATCTTTCCAAAAGTGAGATCGGAAGATAGCTATCACTGAGGATATTAGCTATGACTAGAACATTCAGAACTGTATCCCTTACAGAGTGCAATTACACTTGAATTGATGGAGAGATGATGGAAGGATCAGACCGGGTCGACGAATGAAATAGGAAATCAGTCAAAAAATCAAGAAAATGTCTGAAAAAAAGCCAGGTTTATTGAGAATGGCTTCCTTGTACCTGTTCTAAAGGTTTTTAGAAAAACACTGTTCTTTTTCATCTCTGAAAATCAGAGCTTGCGGTCTTGATACTGGTTCCTAAACTTACATGAAGAAACCCAAATCTTTCTATCTCTGTCTGCCTGAATACTGTGCTTTTTCCACAGTAAGTGCCATTAATATAAAACAGGGATCGTTGTAATTCTTAGGATTTCAAGAACTTAGGATGTTGAAAGTGGGAATGGAACGAGAAAGCAGCAGCACTAACAGTTAGCTTCTTGCAGCACTTTGAAGATTGCCATTTCAAGAAGAGAGCGGGGTTTACTTGCATACCACAGAGAGAAGATGGGGAAAACAGCCAGAAAAGTGTAGCAAATTCAAACCTACAAAGAGTTTAAATCAGAGTTTTCACCCCATGTCTACTCGCTTTACTGGGGTTTTGTATTTCATATAAACTGTATGTACCCCACAAGGTTTTTAATCTTCTAAAATGGTTCTCACCTAATTTTTGAATGCTTTCTGTATTACATGATTGTACTTTTCTAAGACTTTATACAAAACACACCGATCAGTTTCCAACAAAAGGAGGTTTAGAATGGAAGGCTTAAAAATGATGCTCTTTTGAGTCTCTTACCATTATTACCGCATAGTAAAACCAGCAATGCCTTACAGCCAGGACCATGTCCTGATATAAATTTACCTCTGAGCCAATTGGTGCCCTTGAGATACAGATTGTAACATTTGGAGAAGTTCGGTGAGTAGACAGCACATTTTGGAATTTTCAGTCTGAGCAAAGGAATTCCTAATGTCTTCATTCGCTGTTGATCATTCTAGAGCAGTAGGGTTTGTTCAAAACAGTCACTTGATGTCCTGCAGTTTTTGTTCAGATTTGTGAAAATGGGTGTCTTTGAAGACATAGTAAAAAGTTTTGTCAAAAGGAATAGTCAGGTTCCAGAGAACACGGCAGTATCTTTGAAGTATATGTGTGTGTGTGTGTGTGTGTGAATCAGAAATGCTAAATGTCTAGCAGAAAGTGGCAAAGAGCAATCCATTCTTAAAAAGTGAAAAGCTTCAGTAACCATTTCTCTCCTTAAACAAATGAAGATTGACATCTCAGGATCCTTGCATAGACATTCACACATATATGAATTTGAACTGTAGAAGCTCCATGACCTTAACTATAGCTGTGTCTGGGTAGCATTTACATAATTTGAATATCATTTGCAAACATAATAAATGTGAATATAGTTAAGACCCTTTAACCGTGCTTCCAAGTTTTGAAAAAATATGTAGCGTTTTAATCATTCTTTGAAGATATAATTTCAAGTTCTTGCTAAATGTGCTTCTAGAAGTGAAGTCCATCTCTTTGCATGGTTTGAAACCCATATTGTCCCGTCCCCCCCCAATTAGATGTCTTATTACACTAAATATTGTGTAAAGACCAGTTAAAAATCAGCTGTGCATATGCCTCAGAAGGCCTGCTCCTTTATTTTTGTGCCAAAGCCTCAGGCATAATGTGTGTTGTAAAATAACTTTCTTTCCAAAGGCCACTTGGAATCACGGCCAGCAGACTTCCGAGTAAGGAGGGTTCTAAACTGTCCAAAATCAAGTCATTAAGGACCTGCTATTTAAATGTACTGTATTTGGCTTTCATTTAGTGGAAGGCTTTCTGGGTAGGAGATATGTTGGAGATATGTTGGAGTCCCAGAGTGAACAGAGAGCTGATTTTAATTATGGTCTCCATAGGATAACCTCATTTTATTTGAAAAGATACACGTGCTTCAGGTGGTATAAAAAAAAATGCAACAGCTTGGATTCCTCACCCCAAAGTTGCCACCACTTGCTAAAATTAATGGGAGACAATAAGTAAATCGCAGCCAATCCACCTAATCAGTTTGGTAACTTTTTTTTTTTTGCTTCCAAATGTCTGCATGATTACACCTGACATCTGATTTTTTTTTTTATACCTCCATCCAAACCCTTTTCATCAGAAAATCCTGATGAAATCAGATTGCAGTGAGTTGTTTCCAGTAAGCAGTTAAGAAGATGATGATGTATGTGCCATGAGAAATGACGTTTAGAGTAATCGGGTCACTCTGTTTTCTGTCTTCAGGATCCTAAATAGTGGCTTCGATTTGCCAGGAGGATATCATCCTTTGTACCAGTTTTGGTTAGTTTTATTCTGTACATTTGTATGGGCATATGAACTTATGCTATATGGATATATGGATTCCTGTACTTAAGACCAAAAATGGCACCAATCTAGTGATGGGAAGAGCTGAGATAGCATAACTTCGTGTTTTGCATCTGTTTATATATGTCGCAGATAATTCTTCCCAAAACTGATTTATGCTAGAAAATGGTTACGGTTGTCTTGGCCATTGTCTCTGGTTGCTAGGACAGATTTTTTTCATTAGAAAACCTTGGGGCACACCTACATGGCTCCAGCTGTATAATTGGTCGATAGGTATGAACACGATACGAAACATACATAGGATTGGGACTGAGGATAACCCTGTGTAATTCATGGCCATTCATTTGTTTCATCAACATTTTTTTTGTTTTTGAATAGGATCTTTAATCTCCCAGCTTTCTGCCCCTTGGATCAATCAGACTTTTAAAAGAATTTGATTTCCTAGATCCATGATGGCGAACCCATGGCACGTGGGCCAGAGGTGGCACACAGAGCCTTCTCTGCAGGCACGCGAGCTGTTGCCCCAGCTCAGCTCTGCTGCGCATGCCCGCACGCCTCCTGCAGGCCAGCTGGTCTTTAGGTCTCTGCCATGCATGCATGCATGGGGGGGCGCATGTAGGGGGGGCGCATGCATGCACAGGGGGTGCATGTGTGGGGATGCACATACATGCGGGGCAGGGGACGGATTTGCGCACATTGCATTTGGGGGTTTATGCATGCACACGCGCATTCGCACGCACACACACGCACTTTGGGCACTCGGTGCCGAAAAGGCTAGCCATCACTGTCCTAGATTATTGTAAATGAGGTTCGTACACTGATTTGTGTGTGTGTGTGTGTCTTTGGTGGCTGAACTGAGTTTCCACAAAGTTGATTTCTACTTATTCGTTTTGCCAAGTAAGTTTAATCATTCAATTATGTGCTTCACTGAAAAAGCTGTTTATTTTCTTTGGGTGGGGAGGTTGGGATAGCCTTGCTTGATGGATGGATGTATTTATCCATATATATGAAATTCACCCTGTTTCGGTCTTTCCTTCAATGGTAAGAAGCTTGAGAGATATTGATTCAGAACTGGAGATGGTGGTTCCGTTTCCATTTTCATGAAACATTTAGACCTTCTCATTACTATGTAGGAAAATCTGAGCCTTCCTTTTACTAACCAGCTGTGTACTTCATCTAGGGGGCTAGGTAGCTTTCTTTGGACAGGATAATTTACTGGTAAAATTAAGGTACTGTTTGTATTTGATTTGAAAATATAATTTCTATCTGTGAGGTCGAAGATAGAAATTAAGGTGCTTCAGGGGAAATATCACTTACCCCCTTATGGATTGCATTTGTTACCTGAATGTGTTCAGAAGGTACAACTTTTGAGCTTTGTAATTGAGATTGAATCTCTTGCCACAAACCTTGTAGATTGAAATATCAATTTGGGGCTACTTCCCTGGCGTGTTCTACCCAGATACTCTTCAAAGCCGATCCTGCAACATTGAAATTCAGTAGCAAGCACCCTTGTGGTAGGGCTGCCCAGAAGTCCTCAGTTTTCTCCTAATGATAAGAGAGAGAGAAAAAAAACCTACTGTGAGAATAAAAGGAGATAGCTACTACTGTGAGAATAGCAATTAGAGTTTATTGAAATATTTTTTTACATGATAGTGTATTTTTATAGAGAGATGTATATAAAGCGTACATGCACACATATCCTGTAGTCTCTTGGGAATCTGTGATTTAAAAAATATAGTATTGCAGTCACAATCATTTTCACGGCATTGGAAAACGAAATGGAGCCAAAAGCTGCTAAAAGAATAATAAGAAAATGCAAAACCATTGTCTGTGTGATTATATTTTTGGGGCGCTTTGAAGAGAATATTGTTGCCTAGATTAGTTTCTGGGATAAGAACATCACTTAAGAATAAAACAATAATGTTACATTCTAATTGCTGGCAAACAGCGTTCAAGTGCACTTTTCAAAATTACACTTCCATATTTTACTTTTTTTGTTAGACTTGAAATTTCTAAAGCGTTGTGCAGTGTGTATGTGTGCATGTATGTGTATGGGTAACCACTAATACAGACCTTTCTGTGCAAAAATGATGTACATAAAACAACTTCCAGTTGTTAATCAACCAGATACCATGTTTCTGTAACACCAACCACTGTGTGAATTTGCAATGGGACTGGGGTGTTACAAGTAAAAACTTGTCATTCCAGTACTGTATAAGATTTTTCCAATGTGTAAGATCTCATTGACATCTCCTTTAACTTAATCTTGTTCCATCCAATGCCAGCTGTTATAATAAAGTCTTATTGTACCATTTTTAAAGAAAGCATGTTTACTAAGATGTGTTAATAACAACCGAGCGAAATTTCAATGTTATCTAGCTATTTTAAGAGTGTTTTATGGGGAAAAAAAACCCCAAACAATTGGATATGGTTTTTAAGTCACAGGTGGGCAGATTTGAAAAAATCAGGACCTATAACTCAACTTGCCCTTTTTTGAGCTCTTGAAGAATGTAGAATTCCGCCCCCCCCCCAAGTCCATTTGATGGTGGTTAAGAGGGGGCTTTTGTGAGGCTGGGGATAGATAACTGGAAGCTTTCCCTTACCTTGCTATGGCCAAATGTGAACAATTGTGGGAAATCACATCATGAAAATATATTTTTGTTACATTTTTGCTAGCAAATTTCCTAATTTACTAGAGTTATGAATCCATGGATACCCAATCCCCCCCCAAATTACATTTTGTAGAGCAGTAATTATTTTGGTAGTTCTGATTTTGGGCCAAATTGTCTCTGCATCTATAAGTGTTATACTACTTGTAATTGTTTTGTAATACTTGAAAAGTTTTATGCAGTTGGATCTTTGTATTTTCAGACTACGATTGGGGCAATATAGCAATATTCTACAAAATAACTAAGCAGCTTCTTGGTAATTGGTTAAACTAAGCTACATCCTAAGGACCACTGCCACGGTCCTTGGTTTCTGCCAAACTTTTACAGTGTAAATTAATCCATCACAAAGACTAAATTATTCTCATATTAATCTATAAAATAGCATATGTGCTTGGGCTTAAGGAATTGGGTGAACCCAGCTACTCAATTTTTCATGGATTAGCATGATTTGGGAGGCAAAGCCATAACTTAGAAAGACTCGGAACTTTCTGAGTGCAGTACAAGAGTATGGCTAGTTGTTTCAAACTAATGTGATCCATTTCTTACCTCACATTGCAGTACTTGTCTTAAAAAAATGTATAAAGAGGCACAAGGGATTGTAAAGCTGCTCATTTTGTCCTCTTGAGATTTGCTAGTACCTCACAAGAATACTCAAGATTTTCTTTAACGTGCTTTTGAGCATGTAAAGTAATGGCAGGACACTGGGTATCTCAAAGTTTACAGCCTTACCTTTTCCCATGCTGGGTTTTTCAGGCCTCCTTACCCAATTATTTGTTACTATGCAGCACAGCAGATCATACCTTTTGGCAAACCCTTTATTGAAGCACTATTTACACAACACCTACAGTGCAACCAAATAAAATTGCCTTTATACTTCAGTGCAAACAATTGTCACGACTTTCCTAGGCAGTTAAAAGTCTAAGATGAAGTAGAACAAACGTGATGATGCCACGACATAAGTCGCCTGTAGTTAACTCTGAATGTACAGTTTTCTGTAATGGTTGTCCCAGGCTAGAGGAATACATCTGAAATAAAACTGTAGCTTTCATTTTAGTTTCAGGCAAAAAACAACAACATTAAAGCATTAAAAAAATGGAAGGCATAGGAGATGGAAAAAGATGTTGGAGTGGAATCCATTAGAATTAGTTGCATTCACAATAAACCATCTGGAGATTCCTCTATAGCACTGATGTCAAGCTTGCCGCATCATGTTGATGTCACATGATGTATCACAATGTTTTTTTTTGCCTTTGCGGAGCTTGGGTGGACGTGGCCTGCGCATGACACATCTGGCCTGTGGGCCACCAGTTTGACACCCTTGCTCTATAGCCATGCTTGCAGCTTCAATGGCAGATCTTGGCACATATCAACTTTGCTGATAGTCCTGGGGCAGTTGCAGACTTCAGAGGTGGAAATCTGGTATTGCCGTTCGTTTCATTTACCTTTCTGAAAGTATCCAAACAACGTTAGAGCAGCATAAGGCCTTTGAAAAAGAAAAACAATATAGAGTGATTGAATGATCACTGGAATTTAGTTCATCTATGCAGAAAAAATGCCTCCATTTCAGATTTTACTTTAAATCATCCTTTCTCCACTGAAATTATCAAAATTGAAGCAAGGTGGAAGAAGCACGCATAGAGAAATCCTTCTTTTAGTAAGCTTTCCAAATTTAAAATTTTGCTTCTAGCAATGCACCTGAGGTAATAAGTCTCCCCTTTTTAATTTCAGTAAAGTAAAAGTAGCTGGAGATTCTTTAACTTAAATTACTTCTTAAATGAAAAAGAGGTATTTATTTGAAGAACCTGCTGCTACAAGTACATCTTGAAGGCTCTGGAAAGCCCTTTAACTATCTCTTAATATCTGCTTTTTCTGCATAAGAATTTCCACTTGGGATTTCATTTTTTAAAAAACAGAATCGAATAGTCTTGCTTCTCTACATTTTATAAAATGTAGTAACAAAATACGCCCTTATATGAACAAATTAAGCAACTGTTTTCAACAGTGTAAAATACACTAGGATCACTCTGCCTGAATAGCCAAATTTACTTTTAAGGAGGTTTATTTCCATCTTGGCATTAAATTGTAAGTTTTGTTCTCTATTGCACAAACACTCAGCTTGTTGTATTACCACATACAGAGTATGATTGGAAGAAGTTATAGAGGGCATGACACACTATTATAACCACAATAAAGCCATCAATTTTACTGTTTTTCAGTATTACTGGCACCAGTGAAACTTAACAGTTTAAGTTATAAGGCAAAAATACACACGAAGCCTCCAATACCAGTTTTTAAAGGATAAGCCTGGAAACCAAAGGCAAACTTTGATCTCACAGAAGACAAAATGAATTTGTTTAGAGGATGTTTTACACTGGTTAACGGTGAACTCTTGATTATGCCTACTTGTTGAACAATTTATGCTTTGTAGTCTGTCCCATGTTTTTTATTATTATTTTGCTTTATAACAACCTGGGCACTTACCATTTTAGATCATCCCAAACCCACTGTAAATCCCTGGACTGCCTTCCAAGGACTATAATACTCCGTCCAACCTTAGCAACTTTTAAGACTTGTGTACTTCAGCTGTGAGTTTGAAGTCTGCAGATCTTAAAAATTTGCCAAGTGTGGATACCCTGCTCTACAGATTTTCACTGGCAAGTCTCTTGTTTTCTGACCTGTCCGTTGCCTCTCTTTTCTACTCCCCACCCCCTCAGTCTCATCCCTGTTCAGCATAAAGCCTTTTTGCAAAACATGCACCAGATAGTACCTCTGGAGAAACAGAACTGTAATATGTGGGAAGACTTAATTTTACCCTCTCCAATTATAACCTTGAGGAAAAACTGCTAATAGTCGTCAGACTTAAAAAGAGGTTTCACTGGCAGCTTAAGTCCCAACAGCTGTAGGGTTGGGAGGTTCTACAGGGCATATCTTTCCCATTTGTGTCCTAAAAGTCTGAGGGTATGTGTATACAGGGCAAAATCTTACCCTGCTTCAGATAGAGAAAATACGATTTTCCCCATTATCTTAGTTTTAGAGACTCCGTATTCCGAAAGTTAACGTGCATTATGGCACAATTTTCAGAATGGGAAGAACTGCTGAAAAGAAATGAAAGTTTCTCCAAACACTTAGCAGAAGCCACATTAAAACTAGAATTAGATGTTTAAAAAAAAAAAAAAACTCCCCAGGGCAAGATCAAACAATATCAGAAAATAATAGAGGGAAGTTACAGGCAAGGAAAGAAGTACTGTCCTTCTCCAAGGTATTTTAAAATAGATTTTTAGTAACTACTTTGTTGCACTTTAATGTTATTTTTGCATCCTTCCCCAATTCTATACCAGTGTTTGCAACCGACAGGCTGCAACTCAAATGCCTCTTACCTCCTTCATTCTTCTCTGCAAATCCCTTTTTGACACCAGGTTGTGGAGACGTGGCTCCTGAATCTCAAAACCTGAAGTAGCCGTGCTTCCAGTCGGATTTTTTTTCCCTGCATTGGCTGAATTTCTCTCTTTCTTCAAAATTTCCAGGGCAGCAGAAAGTGCTGTCAAGGCAGAAGCAAGCACTTTGTGTTTGGCATTAGGCAGGTACTATCCTGCAGAATGGCTCAGAAGAATTCCATTTATCCTAGTAGTAGCAAGCAGGTCAAGTTTGTGGCGAGTGTTACTTGCAGCCATTTGTAGTCAAGTCTAAAATCTTTTGACCCTTGTCACATGTTGGACTCACTAACTACAAGCTCCCAAGATTAGAAACCGATTTATCTTAGTTTGAAGATAAAAGTCACCCGCCGGTAATCTATGGAGACTCTTTTATTAAAAGGAAAAGGAACTCCAATAAAAAAAATCTTATTTGAATTTTTTTTTCAAATGAAACGTCAGCACAACACAGAGCACATTAAAAAGGTATAGTTAACATGGATTTTCAAGTGAGATCCCAGCATGCAAATGTCATGAGAACTTCACATGCATGCATTTTGGAGAACTTTTCTTGTTGATAGCATAAACAGTCTCCACATCGAAGTTTTATTATAGTTTATATATCAGTAGTTCAAAGAAAAGTCGTGTATATACAACAGAGTTATCTGCAGTTCTTTCAACCTCCTTAAGTGGACCAAGAGTTACTCAGCTGGTGGAGATCAATGATATCAGGAGTGCCTATTAACATATTATTCCTAAAAGAAAGAGGATTCAATGAGAACTGTGGCTGTTGCTCCTAAAATCAGCATGAAATGCAGACATGTCCAAACTTCGGTGCGAGGATAGAATTCTGAAAAATGATACAAAACTCATTTTAAATTATTGCGAGCAGAACTTCTACCAAGAGAGCTTTCCTAGTAGGGGGGAGGTTGCCATCTCAGGATTCACAAAATAAAAAAGATGGCCGTCCCTTAAACACAAAGGGATCTAATATTCCCCCCATTATCGTCGTCTCTGGTTAAAATAAAAACCTTATTTCCTCCTTATAAAGACAATATTTCAATACACCGCTGGCAACCTTTTCCCCTGCAGCATCCACCTGACTTCACAGCAATTGCAAACCAACAAGATTACGGCACAATTTATGGAATCAATTTCAAATGTTTGGCCGCTGGAAGAATGTGATGTTTGAAAAGTTGGCCTGGGAGGAATTACAAGAATGGAAGAATGCCGGTTCAATCCCACCCTTAAACCAAACAGCTCTTAAGTCACTTCACTGGCTGAGGTCGGACAGGTTGTGGGAAAAAGCAGTACAGGTAGCCCGTGCCTTACAACACCTGCTTGGCAACTGATTCATATTTATGACTGTGGTGTCCTGGAGTCACCTTTTGCAACCTTCCGACAAAGTCAGTGGGGAAGCCTTACATTCGCTTAACAACTGTGTTGCTAACTTAACAAGTGCAGTCATTCGCTAAACAATTGTGGCAAAAAAGGTTGTAAAATGAGGCAAATCTCACTTAACAAGTGCCTCACTTAGCAACAGAAATTTTCCGCCCAATTGTAAGTCAAGGACTACCTGTATTCACTGCCTGGAGTTCCTGAAGAATAGACAGGATATAATCTAATGAAGAAAAACTTTCAAAATGCCTGTAAGAGTAAAAGGTATCATAAAAGCTTTCCTTCTATATATATATATATATATATACTGCATTTTCTTCAAAGATTAAAGCCTTCTCCCCTGCTTTTATCCTCTCATCGTCCGGGGGTATAGGCTGGCCTAAAAGATAATGAATAGCATGAACCAGGGGAGTCCAACACTGGCAACATTAAGACTTGTGGACTTCAACTCCCAGAATTCCCCAGCCAGTCATGCTGGGAGTTGAACTCCACAAGTCTTAAAGTTGCCAAGGTTGAACTCCCGTCTAGCTTAAACTCTCCTAGTGAACTCTGTGATCAGGTGGGGAGCTGAACCTGGATATCTCTGGTCCCACAACTACACTGGCTCTCCTAGTCACAATTTCACAGGGCCAGGAAAAAGAAAAATCTATCTGAAATTAAGGAGAGACATTACCAGTTGGCAATCATAATACTGACTTGGAATGATGCCCAGAACATCGAAGGACAAGAGGAGAAATGGGCTGACAATGGAAACAAGTAATTTGATAGATCTGGGGTTCACTGTGAAGGGAAATTCCAGGCTAGGAATTGAACAGTTGCTCTCCAAGAGATCAAATTCATTGCAATGGTGGGACTCTCCATCCCAGAACAGGCAAGAATAGGACTCCCTAGCCCCCGGTCCATGGACCAAACACCGGGTTGCAGAACGCCAGAAATCGGGCTGCTCAAACAAGCGAAGCCCCATCTGCGGGATGCAAGCAGCACACAAAACCACGCCCCTTGCAGTCCATGGAAAAACCTCTCCCCACGGACCTGGTCCCTGGTGCCCAAAAATTTGGGGGCCGCTGGGCTATTAGTTCTTCAGTTCTCTGATACCGAGAGTGCCTTACTTTGACGCACTTGGGTGCATTACTCTAATCCAGGCAAGGCTTGCTGTGTCTATACTGCATGATGTACATTGTAGATTGGTGCCACCAATACAACATCACCACAGCAAAAATGTGCCAAAGTTGGTGGCTGGAGCCGAGGTAGTTTAACTGTCCTGTGGAAGAAGAGAAAAGAGAAAACCAATTTAATCAGAAGGGAGGAAAGGAACATGCGTTTTGTTCAACCAGATGAAGATGCATGTCAAGAGACAGCCATTCCAATATATTTTTTCTTTGGCTGAACTGGAAATGAAGGATCTTTCCAGCCCAGAAAGTCAAGAGAATATTGCATTTTGGAGGTCAGGAAAGGACCGTCTCACTTATGTCTGGTTCCTGAGCTTCCAGGTATGTCTGGATGGCTATTGTTAACTCTCAATTTGATATTAGGCAGAACCTCGGTGGCGCAGTGGTTAGAATGCAGTACTGTAGGCTACTTCTGCTGACTGCCGACTGCCTGCAGTTTGGCAATTCAATTCTCACTGGCTCAAGGTTGACTCAACCTTCCATCCTTCCAAGATGGGTAAAATGATGAGGACCCAGATTGTTGGTGGCCATATGGTGACTCTGTAAAACTGCTTAGAAAGGGGCGTAAAGCACGTGAAACAGTATATAAGTCTAAGTACTATTGCTATTTAAAAAATCACGTGCAGCAATGTTATTACTATTTTTCAAGTTATGGAAATGTTAAGATGCATATCATGCTAAATATTTTCACAGCACTAACACTGATACTGCACTAGGCCTCTTGTTATTTAAAGACATGTACCCTAAATACAATACTACATAATTTAGGTGCCCAACCAGGGAGTTTTCAATATTTCTTCGAAGATTCACTCTAAAACAAGATCACAACAGCAGTCAAAACTACAGCGTGCACCTTTTATCCAGCTAGAAAATGATCAGGAATATATTTACCTGGAAAATACCTTTCTGGGACTTTAGAAATATAGAAGAGAAACGCTATGATGGCTATTAAGTACATCACAATAACTCGGGGAGCGAATTCCTGAGAAAGGAAAATAAAAAAATGAACTGTAATCACTGAAAGCATCCAAGTTTCAGATCTCTTGACATGCGAGAAAGAATATAGTAATCATTTTCAACAGATTTCAAGTACTATAAAAAAAATGGATGACTTGCAAAATCTACCCAGTTCATTTTCTCATGTTTTATGCTTTTCATTCAAAATGAAGGATTATATGCAGTGTACTTACAGTGTGGATTACTGAACTTTTCCTAAACAAAAACATTTGCAAAGGAAAAAAAGCATCTGATTTTTCAGTAAGTGGCTATTGCTTTGCAGTAGCACCCTGGCAACAACAAATGTATTCACTCACTACTTTGTTAAGTGAATATTCCCATGTTTCTTCAGATACCCTAATTTCAATACAAAGCAAAAAAAAAAAAGTGAGGCTGTAAAAATGGAAAGCAAGTTTAAATACTGAATGTCCTCACACTTGGAAGCTTTAACTGGTAATAAAAGAAAGTGGGTATAATAAAAATGACCAGCTCAACTGATAAATGGCATCAGTGCAATTATGAAAACAAATAAATGTTCTCCCAGATTGTTTTTTTTTAAAAATAATTTTATTAGTTTGTATTTTTTATGGTTTGATGACTTTAGCAGATATATTTTTGGGGGGGAAATAGCATTTTTAACTTTGTAAGCTGCCCAGAACCACATGAAATGTGCAACTATAAAACAAGCAAACAAATAAAATGCAGTTTCTTGGCAGCATGTTGAAAGTATCTTCCCTTTTTTGGCTTTCCAAGATTTTTTTCCTCACAATTTCCTAATTTAGCCAAATCCCAAATTCATTTAATCCTCCAGGGAAAGATCGAAGGCAAACGAGGTCCAGGCAGAAAAGAGGAACACCAGGGCTTCAAAATCTAAGGGACTGGTTTGGACAAAACTCAGCAGCACTTTTTCGTGTGGCTGTTGGTAAAAATAGGATCGCCAATGTCCAGTGATGGATATGGGAGAAGGAGGAAGAGGAAGAGGAAGAAGCCACCTAATCCCAAATGGTTGTGCATCCAAGTACTAACTGAGGTCAACCTGTATAGTCTCCCAAGATTAACCAAAGCGGGCTAAGCACTAAGCACGGCCCTAAACCAATAATAATGGGAAACAGGCCTCCATAAGGTTCATACAACCATCTTTCAAGCAAATGTATCGGAACAGGTAACTATTCTAGATTTACCTGTACAATAGATGCCGTGATGCCACCGTTAAGCCAAATCCAGTGGATGGTGGGAATAATCCCGTAGCCTGACACAGAGCAGAAGATGGCCGAGCGCAGTCGATGCCATTGCTGAGTGAGGTAATTGGGGTGAATCTGAGCGAAGAATACTGCCAAAATCATAGCAAGCACCGTGATCAAGTATACTTGACGCCAGTACTAGAATGGGGGGAGGAAAAAGGGAGATCTATGTAAAGAAACCTAGGTACTTGCGCGGGAATTTCAGCCAATGCGGGAATGTCTGTTTAAGCTGCTTTTCCAAAACATAGGGAACAACTATATAAATGAAGGTGGTACTATTTGCATTTCCAAATATTGACAGAATAATTTTAACAGAATATCGGAATAACAAGGTTGGAAGGGACCTTGTAGTCCAACCACCCGCCCAAGCAGGAGACCCTACATCATGTCTGACAAATGGCAGTCGAATCTCTTCTTGAAGGTCTCAAGTGGTGAAGCTCCCACGACTTCCGAAGGCAACTTCTGTTCCATTGGTTGGTTGCTCTCACTGCCAGAAAATTTATCATTTCCAGGTTGCTTCTCTCCTTGATCAGTTCCCATCCATTATTCCTTGTCTGGCCTTCGGGTGCCTTGAAAAATAGCTTGACCCCTTCCTCTCTGTGGCAGCCCCTCAAGTGTTGGAAGACTGCGATCATGTCTCCCCTAGTCCTTCTCTTACCTAGACTAGCCAGGCCCAGTTCCTGCAACCATTCTTATGTTTTAGCCTCCAGTCCCCTAATCATCTTGGTTGCTCTTCTCTGCAATTTTAACAGATTGTATTCCAGTTTTGATCATTCAGCAGTGAGCTAGTCCATTTCAGATGCTGCTGTTTGTTGAAATAGCTTTCTCAAAATCTGCACTAGCTGTACACATCCCGTCCCTGCTGCTAAGAAAGACTTTCATATTTTGTTTATCTGAAAAGATGGAGTTGAGGGTCACATGGATATAATTATACTACAGATTGGAATTCTGAATAAATGAACAATTAGATGTACTTAATTATTTGAGAGACTTAATTATTTGGGAGAGGACAACCCCAGCAGAATTTAAGGTATACAACAGCTAGCATTGTGCCCAACTTACATTACTACAGTAAAATGCATAAAACACTCCTGACACGTAACAGCCTAGGATCCCAATCGAAATTCCTGCATAATCCAATGCCATCCATCTTCGACTGGTCTTTTCTGAGCGATGACAGCAGAAGAGGTGATATCCTACTGAGCAAAGCATACAGACCTACAAAAACATTGAAACAAATTCACATTAATTTTATACAATTGATTTGGGTTTTTTTTTTTTTAGGTTTTAGCATGCAGCAGTCTAAGGAGCTTGTGTGTTTCTAGTTGAAACTAAAAAATAAGCATGGCAGAAATATCTGGCTTTACTCTACTCAACCTGCTTACAATAGGAAGAGTGATGGAAACACTTTTATTTATTACACTACTACCTTCCAATATAAGGGGATCTAGAGGAAAGCTAACAATAATAATTAGCAACAACTATAGGAAAATACTAATGGACTAAGCAGGAAAATTGAAAACAAGTCAAATTAGGATTTATGCGATTCCCCTAAAATTCTATTACTATGTACTAATTCTACAGGCTAGTAAAATTCCTAATGAAATAGAAATGCACTGAGACTAGGAAGGGAGACCATCAATTGGAGATGCTACCTTGATTTCAGAATAAGATGATAACATTGTTCCATGAAATCTACAATTAAAGGACCGTAAATTATCACAATGTTTTGATTAAAATAAATGAGGCAAAAGCCTCACCTCGGAAGAGAATGCAAGCTCTATTCTGTATCAGTCCTTCTGATATACCCATTCCTTGCAAAGTTTGGTAGCCATAGGCAAAAGAACTTACCTGAAAGCAAAAAAGACAAATAGAACAAATAACAAAATCTTCTCTGGAAGCTTTCGCAGAAGGCAACACAGAAGTCATATCGTATATGCCCAAAGTGAAGAAGAGAAAGAAGCCCAGCAAATGACTCCAGATATTGATTGTCTCATTGGACAAAACGAACAGACTGGGGGAAAAAAAAAAGATAAAAAACAATAATGTCTGACTAGTTTTAAATAATTTTGACTAATAGCAGCATAGGTATGTGGTTCAACTCTGCTAGTCAGTAATACTGGTATTACATCGGTGAGTGAGTAAGTGAGTGAGTCTGTCCGTCTGTCTGTCTATCCTGAAAAGGGCATTTTATGCTGAACCTGAATCAGCATATTTCCTCAGGAAAAATACAAAATTGAAATAAATTGATCACATATTTCCGTTCTGTATTCAGATTTTTTTCGCATTTGCAATATTTATATTGCCATCGTATGTGCATGAAAATGGTTGCTGTGACAATTCATAACTTTGTTTTCTGTTAATATTTTTGCTTTGGACAATAGCAATGCCTCAATCTAATCAGGGATTCCAGCCCTAAAGTAATGGACCGCATGCAAATTAGTCTCACTGCTCATAGATTATTAGGAGAGCCATTTACTTCTGCTGTTGTATGGATACACTTAGGCCTGAGAAACTGCACGGTGGAGTTTGTCTGTTTAGATTCCGGAAAAAGGGACTGACAAGAAGAAATTTGTGCCTCAAAGTTTCAAAGGATAACCAGCAAGACAGAATTAAGTAGTGTTTCACACAGAGAAAAGAACATTTAAATTAAGTCAATGCACCTTGCTTCATTAGTCGCTTTGGTTATAATTTGCAGAAAGCAGGACAGAAATATAAATAAACCAAGCAGTTTCAAAATAAAAACATTTCATTGTTTCATATAGGCACTGCTTCAATCCAGGCTAGTTGATTAATTTCACTTTGAACCATTTCGATCAACTCCAAACCTTTTTAAACACAGCCTAGAAGGTAGGTATGCTCTGTAGCCGTCAGTGATGTAAGGATTATCCTTAAGGAACACAGGAATCTGTTCATAGGTGTATAAACGAATCCCTCGAGGAACGAGAACAGGCCAATACTGATAACTTCCCAGCTCAATGTAATGAGCGCTCTTCAAGAGCTTCTGGTGCATTTTAGTAGTGTTTCAAGTCATCAACCAAGGCAAGAGTAAACATGCAGCAATACACAAGGCTTTTGACTTCTGTTATAAGTTATCTGAAAAATACGAAGACAACATATTCAGAGGTTTAAGGTCTAAAATAGGACAGATATGGAACATCCAAGTTTTCCTCCCGTTCACTTGTCACAAAACAATTTGCATTTTTCTATATAGGAAAAACACAACTCACATTCTGAAAATGCAACAGCACCATCAAAAAAAGTATTTTAGCAACAGCAGACACTTTTAAGACTAATGATTAACAATACAGAGCAAGAAGTAGCTGGACTGCTAAAGACAGACCTGTTTAATATTCTTTCCTCTTAAAAAAAAGCTTTGTCAGCAGTATTTTGACTAAAGAAACAGGCCTAAAGGCAGCCCTCCCAGAAACCTCTCCCTGTTATTACAACAGTCTTAAAAGTTGTGCTCTGCATACAAGGAATACAGGTAGCCCTCGACTAACAACCAACCATTTAGCGACCATTCAAAGTTACAACAGCACCGAAAAAAGCGACTTATGACAGATTCTCTGTGGTCACATGATCAAACTTCAGACCCTTGGAATTTGTGACGGTTGCAGTGTCCCTGGGTCATGGGATCATCTTTTGCAACCTTCTGACAAGCAAAGTCAATGGGAAAGACAGATTCACTTAACAATTATTACTAACTTTATAATTGTGATGATTCATATGTAACCACTGCGGCAAATTCATAAAATGGGGCAAAACTCAACAGTTGCTTAGCAACAGAAATTTTGGAGTTAATTGTGTCATAAGCTGAGGACTACCTGTATACAGAGGGAGAGACAGAGATGGGTAGTTTCTAAATCTGATTAACATCTAATTACCAATAAACCCTAAGTTTCTTCTTTTCCCTAGTTCCCATCTAGGCTGGTTTTCTCCACGATTCTTTCATGTTTCTTGCCATGTTGTTTTATACTCTATAAACTTTTTTTCCAGTAATTTAAATCAGGAATATTATGATCAAGTCCCGTAAAATATTAGCCAGCTCATTTTCTAAAACCTTCCAAAAATCCTTTTTGATATTTTTAATTAAAGTCCTGTGTAAAAACCTCCAGCTGCCTCTCTGAAACCTTCTGGAAGTTGGGTGGTATATACATTTAATTGTTAAAATGTATATATTATCTAAATGAATAAAATTAATTATTATTAAAAAGGTTTACATTTAAATATCATGATTTATATGTGTATACCTCCAAGGCAACTTCAAACAGTGGGAGAGAGGCAGCCAGAGGTTTTCACACAGAAGAACCTTGTTATTATTATTGGTCTGTTGCACAGTCAGCCAGATGTTCAGACCAGATATGGCATTTTTGCCTGCCTATCGAGCCCTTCCCAAAGACCTGGGATGGGCAGATGTGACTCACTATACGTATTATCTTGGCTTGCTTTTGCCACAACAGCCCTATTTCTATTTGCAGCTCTTTGCATTTTGTTCGCTTCTCCAGCTCTTTCTTCTACAAGTAGTCCTCAACTTACAACAGTTCATTTAGTGACTGTTCAAAGTTGCAGAGGCACTGAAAAACATGAGTTTTTTGCAGTTATGACCTTTACAGCATCCCCATGATTCATGTGATCAAAATTCAAATGCTTGGCAACTGACTCCTATTTATGACCATTGCTGTGACCCAAGATTTAGTGATCCTTTTTTGCGACAAGCAAAGTCAATGGGGGAAGCCAAATTGGGGTTACTAACTTATATTAACTTACTTACACAACTGCAGTGATTCACTTAACAACTGTAGCAAGAAAGGCCGTAAAGGGGGACAAAACAAATGTCTTACTGAACAACAGAAATTGGGAGCTCAATTGTGGTCGTAAGTCGAGGACTACCTGTGTCCTGCTCTCTCTCTCTTTCCAGGTGCTGCCACATCCAGCATCCAGCATTTTCTTTTCATCTAACTTATCTGCAGTTGTTAAGCCTGGGCTATTATGTAGCAGGTGTCTGTCTGTCTGTAGCCTGAAGTCCCAGAGCACTTTAGCTTATGAAATGCACCTCTGTATGGTTTGCCAATTGCACACGGGCAGCTAGGAAAGCGCTCCAGAGGGTTAACGTTATTGCCCAGAGGATCACTGGCTGTCCTCTCCCCTCTTTGGAAGAGCTTTAGAGCTCCCGCTGCCTTAAGAAAGCTCAAAACATTCTCAAAGATCCATCTCATCCTGGGCACCCCCTTTTTTTTTGAACTATTACCACCTGGCAGACGGAACAGGATAATAAAAACAACCACAAGCAGGCTGAAAAACAGCTCCTATCCCAGGGCAGTAGCTCTATTTTCTACTGCATAGTGCAATATCAGGGTTTTTTTTAATTCAATCACATAGAATGTGAAGGATGTATGTTTGTATTTTATTTTTATAGTTTTCTTATGTAAGATGGCATTTAACTTCGTTGCACGAGGTGCAATGACAATAAAGTACTACTACTGTTGGGTGAAAACTGCCGCCCTCCCGCCCTCCCTGGGAAGGACCCAGAAGCCAAACCAGGCTAGGATGACCCGCGCCCAGAGAAAGCGAGCCCAGGGGCCACGGCCTCAGCTCCCTCGGCCGGCCCTTCAGGGCACCAATAGGCTGAGAGCCCCGACCCCGCAAGCGGCGGTCTTCGATCTCGCTCACCCCGGTCGCCGCTGCTGCTGCCACCGGAGCAGCTGAAGCCTCCTCAGCCCTTCAAGCATCCTGGCGGCCGAAGAGGCTCCCTTCCTTCTTTCTCCTCCTCCTCCTCCTCTTCCTCGCTCAGAAAACAGCCACCTCCGCCTCCAATGGTCCTAAGCGGCCATCGCTTAGCTCCCTCACGCCGCCGGTTGCCTAGGCCCGCTCGGATGATGCTGGAGAGCCTCGCGACGGTCGCGCAGGATTGACGTCACGGCGAGAAGCCGACACTGCGCACCAATAGGAAATCGCGACTCTTCCCCCTCCCCACATCCCTTCCTCGCCCACGGGGCACGTGCAGGGGGCGTGGCCGAAGGGCACGACATAAACAGAATGAAGCGCGCGGAAGGGGGTGGTGGGAGGGGGCGGGGGGGGGGGGGGGGAGCCGGGGGAGAAAAAGGGGGTTGGTTTTGCTGTGGACCGGTTTTAAATGATTTTATTTTTTTAAAAAAAATATTGAAATTGAATTGAAGAGGAATGGAAGAAATTAAGTCTATCAAGTTGGGATGTTTACGCCTGGCTGTGTAGGGGGATGAATGGGATGCGGGGACTTCGATTCAGACATTCACTGGTTGTTGTTGTTTTTGGTTAAACAGTTTTTCTTCGTTTATATAATATAGCATACAAAGTCTGTGGAAATTCTCAGTCTTCCAGGTCATGGCTGTGCTAAAGGTGCTTTTTTCAAGAGGCAACTGGGCTTTCTGGTTTTTTCTTTTGAAGGTGTTTCGCTTCTCATCCAAGAAGCTTCTTCAGCTCTGACTGAATCATTCCCCACCATCCAGTCAGAGCTGAAGAAGCTTCTTGGATGGGAAGCGAAACATCCTCAAAAGAAAAAACCAGAAAGCCCAGTTGCCTCTTGAAAAAAAGCATCTTTGGGATAGCATACAAAGAAAATATAAAAGCAAATAGGGAAATAGGGAAGGGAAAAGTGAGGAAAAGAAAGGAAAAAAAGAAAGAGAAGGGACTGACTTCCGACTCCCTTTGGTGCATTAACCTCAACTTTTTACTTTTCCATAATAGTATAAATTAGCCATTTCTATAACCATTTATCTAATCGGTAAAACTCAAAATCAGTTTCATTTTTTTTCCTCCACTTCAAGCACAAAGTTCAGAAGTGGTTTCCAAGTAGAAATAAAAGTATTTGTATTTTTTAACCAAACAGTCAATTTAGTCACCTCTGCTAATTCCCATCAATTTTTGCAGCTGTTGGTCCATTGTGGAGATTGAGGTGACCTTCTATTTCTGTGCAAAAAGTAATCTTGCTGCCATCAACGTATATCAAAGTTACGAATTTTTTTTCCAAGGCCCTTTTCCAACTAACCCCACCCCCAAAGTCTCTGGTTTTCTTGTTATATACGCTTTAAGAAACTTCTGTATTAAGATATGTATCCTACTCCAATATTTCTTTGCTTTATCACACGTCCACCATAAATGAAAAAAAGTCCCTTCTTTACATTCACATTTCCAACATTCATTTGAAATGCCTTTATACATTCTTGACAACTTATCTGGAGTTAAACACCAATGATACATCATCATCTTATAGAAATTTTCTTTTAAGTTATAGTTCAGTATAAATTTTAAACTTTTATTCCGCATATTCATTGGTTGACTTGAGTCATACATCAGCCCAGCTTGTCATTACACGGAGGGTTTTTGTCACCAGGAGAATACAATGATGGGTAATGATCCAATGTAAACTGGAAGGAAGGGAAAAATATAATTAATAACCTATAATTAAATCCAGAACTGGCAATAGTTATTTTCAGTGCCCAATATTTCCCTTGAGCCTCCCTTATTTCCTTCTCTTCTACCTTCAACTGTTCATCCAATTCTAAAGCAAATGAGGGTATTAAATGCGAGGGCCTTCAGCTATCTTTTTTTTTTTTAGTGCAACTGCCTGTCCTGTTGAATATCTTGAAGAGAAAACAACATCCATGATCTATTGGTCTAAATGCAGTACAGGTAGTCCTTGACTTACGGCCACAATCAAGTCCAAAATGTACGATGCTAAGTGACACATTTGTTAAGTGAGTTTTTTGCCCCATTTTACACCCCTTCCCTTGCCATAGTTGTTAAGTGAATCACTGCAGTTGTTAAGTTAAAAACAGGCTGTTAAGTGGGTCTGGCTTCCCCACTGACTTTGCTTGACAGAAGGTCACAAAAGGAGACTCTCGGGAACACTGGAACCATTGTAAATATAAACCAGTTGCCAAGTGTCAGAATTTCTATCAGGTGACCATGGGGATACTGCAGTGGTCGTAAGTCGCTTTTTTCAATGCCATTCAGACGTTCAGAGGTGGTATTCAGCAGGTTCTGACCAGTTTTGGAGAACCAGAAGCAGAAATTTTGAGTAGTTCGGAGAACCAACAAATCCCACCTCTGACTGGCCCTGCCCCCATCTATTCTCTGCCTCCTGAGTCCCAGCTGATCGGTTGGGTCTTCTTTGATTGCCCTGCACAGGAGAACGGAGCTGAAAAGCAGGTTAGTGGGGTGGGGCGGGGAGGGGATTTTGCAGTAACCTTCCCCCAGGAGTAGGGAGGGAATGGAGATTTTGCAATAACTCTCCCCTGCCACGCCCACCAAGCCAGCCCACCAAGCAACACCATGCTCACCAAGCCATGCCCACAGAATGGCAGTAAATTTTTAAATATCCCATCACTGGTGCCATTGTAATGGCCACTAAATGAATCATTGTAAGTCGAGGTCTACCTGTATAAAGTTTGCTCCTAAACGTGTTTTTGATAAGTTTTAAGAAAGCAAAAGAAGATTAGAAATTGGATGTGGGGAAATGAAGGTCACCCCATCCATTTTTGCTTTAGGATCTGTATGGCCACAATTAAAACTTATCTAAACACCTTATAGAAATATAATGACTTATTCTTGAAATCTGATTGTGGAGTATCAGTTCATATACTAATGGAATAGGACTCCTTCCCTGTCTGAAAACTTGTATGTTTCTGGCTGGCCAGAACAGTTTCATCAGTGCAGAAGCTTCTATGCTCATAATCTAATCCCAAACAGTTAATCTAATTTCTATGAATAAATCTCCCATTTGTGTTGATGAGCAAATATGACAATTTTTCATTGGAAGCAATGCAAAACTTTTTAAATGTCTCCCTGTCCTTCCAGGGCAAAATGTGGACAATGAACTAAAAAGATGGAAATCCAGCTGCCAAGGGCCAGATGTTATGGCATTAGAAACTGCAATGAAATTATGCTGCCAGCTGTGCTGAGTAACCCACCCAATTTTATATTCTGACATGGAATATCATTTGATGCCACTGTTCTTTCATTTCCAGCCTCATAAAGGGAGTTTTCAGATATTTCTAGCAATCTACCGTGCAGATCAATCTAGATCCTTTCAATTTGAAAGTTGGAAAGTATATATTTTTTGCTTGCTGATACTATGAAGAGCTGTGGTGGTGCAGTGATTAGAATGCAGTACTACAGTTAACTCTGCCAACAGCCAATCCCGACCAGTTCAATGTTGAATCAGCTTTTCATCCTTCTGAGGTGAATAAATTGAGGACCCAGAATTGTTGAGGGAAATAGGCTGATTCTGTAAACTGCTCACAGAGTGCTGTAAAGCAATAGCAATACCACTTGGACTTATACAGGGGTGGGATTCAGCCGGTTTGGGCTGGTTCAGGCGAACTGGATGTTAAATTTACATCTGGTTCGCCGAACCTGTAGTTGAACCGACTGTCTGTTCCCTCCCACCCAGCATCTCTCAGGAGTCTTCACGCACCCTGCTTTGGATGTAGGTAATTGGAGGCTCTGGGAGGGTGAAAAATGGGCCGAACCAGCCGTTCCGGAAGTCCGGAAATGGGCCTGTTTCCGGCTTCCAGAGCCGAGGTGGAGGCCATTTTTGCCCTCCCAGAGGCCTGAGGGAAGCCTCTAGACTCTGGGGAAGGTGAAAAACAGCCCTCCCAGAAGTTCTGGTAGGCCACGCCCACTATGGCCACGCCCACCCAGCAATTGGGCAGAGAACCGGTTTTGGGGAGTTTTGAATCCCACCCCTGGATTTATATACCACTTCACAGTGCTTTACAGCCCTCCCTAAGTGGTTTATAGAGTCAGCATGTTGCCCCTGACAATCCGAGTCCCCATTTTACCCACCTCGGAAGGATAGAAGGCTGAGTCAACCTTGAGCATGGTAGGATTTGAACTGCCAAATTGCAGGCAGCTGGCAGTCAGCAGAAGTAGCCTGCAGGACTGCATACTAACCTCTGTGCCACTGTGGCTCTAAAGTGCTATAGAGTGATATACAAGTCTTAAGTGAATCTGGCTGCCCTGTTGACTCTGCTTCTCAGAGGATCAGAAAATGTGATCACCTGACCCCAGGATAGGACAAGTGTCATAAATATGAGCCAGTTGCCAAGTGTCTGAATTTTAATCACGTGATCACGGGGATGGTGCAACAGTCGTTACTGTGGAAAATGGTCACGTCACTTTTTCCAGTGGTGTTCGGTCACTAGACAAATGGTTGTAAGTTGAAGAGTATCTGTACTTCAGAGAAGTGTGGACTTTACTTGTTGCTTAGAAGTGTGGATTAGACAGAGGACCAGACAAGAATAGGAGCTGGGGCAGGACAACTGATGTGGTGTTTTAACTGACCTGAGGCTTCCAAATAAGCATCTTTCTCTAAATCAAAAGTGTGATTCAAGTGTTCGGTTCATTGAATTGATCACGGAGATCAGCATGAGTTTAGTATTTGAAACAGATCTTAGGTGATTCTTACAGTCCTATGGATCAAGTTGCCTGAAAAATCCTACCCTTCCAACTTCCACCAGATGTCACTCCACCACTGTTGTTTCCCCCCCGGCACAAAGTGTCTTCCGTCCTGTTCTGTTTTTTATAAGAAGCCTTACCAATAGTATTTTGGGCTCTACAGCCTTTTGGTGAAGGAAGCATTTGTGGCTTTAAAACTCATCCACTGACGAGGTAACAGGAGCACTTCTGTCTCACCACAGGTTCAGTTCCCCAATTCTACAACGATATTTTGAAGAGGACCTAGAAGGATTGTTTGAGTTATCTCACATATTCCTTCTGCATGTTCATTTCCTTCCTTCCTTCCTTCCTTCCTTCCTTCCTTCCTTCCTTCCTTCCTTCCTTCCTTCCTTCCTTCCTTCCTTCCTCCCTCCCTCCCTCCCTCCCTCCCTCCCTTCTTTCTTCCTCCTTCCTTCCTTCCTCCTTCCCTCCCTGCCTGCCTAAGGTGTGAAAGCCAACTAGGTGATTTTGGGCCAGTCCTTCTCTCTCAGGCCAAACCACTTCACAGTGTTGTTTTATGGGGAGAAAATAGGAAGGGGTATTGTGTTTGTTCATCCCTTGAGGTATTATTAGGACAGAACTGGTATATCTTCAATCCTTCCTCTCTCTTCAGATAGCAGATTTAAGTTTTCTCAGGTATCACAGTCAGAAAAGGTGTTAGGGTGTGCTGTCCAGACAGTTTAGAGTTAATGGGATTTGGGATAGTTACTTAGGAATTGTGAGCTGTCCCCTTAAGGGAATGCATCATGGTAAATGTAGTTAAAGGTATCCTGGAAAATGTAGTCCATGTCACGTGACCACATCTGTAATCCTGATTGGTCACTATATTGACCCTTGTTGGGTTGTGGGAGGCTCCCTCACTCTTGCCTGTAACCACCATACCATACCATGCATCATGGAGTTGAGACCTTTTTATCTTTCTACACTACAAGACAGATATGCAAAGGATTGGACATTAAGAAGAACTTCGTCACAAATGTGAGCTATGAGGATACCTGATGTACCAATAAAAAAGACTTTGTTGTGGATGTTTTGTGGAGTTACTCTATCTGCTTTATACCATCCGAAGAATAATATGCAGAACATAGGGAATGCCTGGATTTTTGCTTTCAAGCATCAGGAATATGTCATACATTATCCATTCCTCTTACTTGATTGGATGCAATAATAGAATGTTAGTTTGCAGGACAATGTTTAGAGCAGAAATAGCAGTCTTCCAAGATTTGAGAGCCTGCCATTGGGAAGAGGGGGTTAATCTATTCTCCAAAGCACCTGAAGACAGGACAAGAAGCAATGGATGGAAATTAATCAAGGAGAGAGCCAACCTAGAAAAGGAGAAATTTCCTGTCAGTGACAACAGTTAATCAGTGGAGCAGCTTACCTCCAGAAGTTGGAGGCAAAACCATCATTGGAGGTTTTTCAGAAGAGATTGGACAGATATTTGTTCAGGATAATATAGGGTCCCCTGCTTGAACAGGGGGTTGGACTAGAAGACCTCCAAGGTCCCTTCCAACTCTATTATTCTGCATTCTGTATATCCTAGTCTGTAAAGAATAGTATCAGCAAAGTTAGGATCAAATGTGGACTTTGGATTTTAAATGCTATATCAACCAAAATGTCCCTCCCTCCCTCCCTCCCGCAGCATCTGAGATATTCCCCATACAATCTATGAGAATTCCTTCAGAACTTGTCAAATATGTCTTTAGGAAAACGGAAAGCACATGCTAATGTCATCATGTCGATCTATAATATACCAAGTTGCAAGGTAATGGAAGCAAATGATTATTTTTATCTAATCTCTGTTGGGGAGATCATGAATCTTAAATACCTGGCTGGCTCCTTTTCTGAGAAATGCAGAACATTTCCGCAACTGTTGTGTTAGATCTCAAACCTCTGCAAATCAACTTTTTGACATGAACCGTTCTTAAATGTAGAGATGAAAACATGTGAAATAGGCCCTCTGCACATGCCCAAGTGTACTACAACCTCTAGGGCTGAATCCTGGAAAGCCCTATGCGCAACTAACCCATTTTTTTTTTTATTTCCATATCATGCTGGGTTTTTTTTTCTTCCAAAGTAGGGCTACCCTCTTACAACAAGAGCAGCTGGAATGACAGTCATAACCTCTAATGATGGAGAGAAAATTGTGTTATAAAACCATCAGCTGGATAGCTACATGGCTCAAGGCAATCCCCTTCTTCCTTTTCTTTCCTTTTTTTCTAAAGGCAGTGTTAGAGTAACAGGAGAATAGATGTTTATTAAACATTCTGCCCATTAAAAATATATTATTCTACATTGGTCATTCCATGTGAAGTGATGCCAGGCTGTTTATCACATTCTCCACCTGGGATGGGGTGTGTGGAAAATCTGGCAACTGCGTTTGACAAGTCCACAGCCTCATAATCCAGCAGGCCATCAAACAATAAATACATTTCAACGGGCAGAAATTAAAATCAGCCTGCTCCCCTGGCCAGCAGGCTCGTGCATAACATGGCTAGGGAGATGTTGTCTGCTGCCATAGATCAGCAGGCTTTCTCTGCTGTCGATCAAGCCTGGCCATGAAGCCGACGTTCCCAAAAGTCATAATTGCGTCTTGTGTCTGAATTTGTACGGATGAGTCATAACGAGGCCGTACTTTCAAGAGACGGAGAAGGAGGGAAATGGAAAGGAAAACCGGTCAATTATTTTCTGGCATCGTTTCCTAGCTCGGCAGCGTTCAGCAGCCTCCTTCAACCAGATGCCCTCCAGATGGGTTAGCTATGGTGGAGTGGGTTTATGTATTTGGTAACCCCTTACGCGCACAGAGGACACCAGCTTGGGAAGGGTGTGTCACGGCGCTTCGATCAGCCTCCCCTAATGCTGTCTAAGAACTCAGATGGCAGCGGCGATGTTCCTCAGGAGGATGCCAAGTTTGGGGGTGTGGCGATCAGAAAGATGTGAGGCCTGGAAGAGGGAGAGGAGAGAGGCCGGCTTATGACTCACAAGCAGAAAAGGCATCACCAGCCGAGAGGACAAACGATGACCACGAGGTTTACTGAAAAGAGCACGTGCTAATTAACATCTATAATGCCAATTTAGGAATAATCGCTGTGATTTAAATAGAGATACGTTCTCAGCAGAATGGGAGCAGAGAAAGTGGCCATCTGTGCACCTGTTTTGCTCATTTTTCCAGATACCACGATTTATCAGGGGGCCACTTCAAGAGTACTTCCTTAAAGTACTCTGGTCTTGGAGGTCATCCTTCTGTATTTGTTGGGAGTCAGGTGGCCCATCAATTTATCAATATCAAACAACACTAACAATAATGGTGGCTCAACACTATCCATGTATACAGCTGAGGGAACTCACCCCTCCTAGAAGAATGAAATATTTTGAGAAATATTAACAAGGCAGAATATTATATTTCCCTGGATGAGAAAAGGAGAAACATGTTTTTAAATGCAGAAAGCAGCTCCCTGCCCCCAGCAGATATTTGGTGTCCATTGAGAAGGACTGAGCCAGCCTATCTACAAGACAAAAGACCTCCAGCTCCAGAGTGATGGGATTAAGACATGACCCTCCAGGACATAATAGGATTATCTAGCAGCAGGGCTCACTGCATTACAAAATCACCTGGGGACATTGCATCACCCTCCAGACTTCAACCAAACTTGATGCAGACAAACATAACCCCTTCATGGCCCCATGGGAATCTGAGTACAGCCAATAGAATAATTTTCTTGTACAGGAACAGGAAGCTCAAGGGCAAGGCCCAAGAGAGGATATAAATAACCCTCACTCTCCACTCCATGTGGTCAGCTGCCCAAGACCTCAAACCCATGTGGTTCTGCTTCATCATTACACCATCTTTCCAATCAGTCTCCATGTTTCCAGTGTCTTTCTTCCTGCTTGGAACTGAACCAGATGGATATTTCCTTCCAACATAAGACATTGCAATGGAGTTTGGACTGGATAAATGTGCTGGTAGGAGATGACCAGGCTGAATCAGTGGGAAGTCTCAAATGCATCATCAGTCTTGAGTCTCTTTGTGCCCAACAGATCTAAGTTCACCCCCCCGCCTGAATTCTGTTGACTCTTATCTACCGCCAACTTGCTTTCACCATTAGTAGTTTGAATTCTTGTAGAAAGCTTTAGCATACAATAAACCTATATACAGGTAGTCCTCGACTTACAACAGTTTATTTAGTGATCGTTCAAAATTACAATGGCACTGAAAAAAGGGACTTACAACCGTTTTTCCCACTTATGACCCTTGCAGCATTACGGTTGTAAGGGTCAACATGGGACACATGTATTTGCCTTCATTCCTTGCAACGTTCCCTTGGACACATGATCAAAATTCAGATGCTTGGCAATTGGTTCATATTTATGATGGTGACAATGTCCCAGAAGGTCATGAGATCCTCTTTTATGACCTTCTGACAAGCCAAAACAATGGAGAAACCAGATTCACTGAACAGCTGTCTTAGTAACTTAACAACTGCTGCGATTCACTTAACAACTGTGGCAAGAAAGGACACAATGGGGTAAAACTCACTGAACAAAGATCTCACTTAGCAACAGATATTTTGGGTTCAATTGTGGTCATATGTTGAGGACTACCTGTACTCGGCTGAACTGCCTGGACTCCTGATGCATTGCTACCTTTACTATCAACAGGGGGAAAATGGTGAAAACTGGACTATGGAGATAGCATCAAAGTCTGGATGAAGATCATCATCTTTTAATGACCCCATAATCCTTTGTAGGGTGGAGTCTGGGCAACTGAATGGAGCTGAGTATTTACTGGCCAGATGCCCTTCCTGTCATCAGTGCAGAGATATATTCAGCGGATATATTCTCATTGTGCTCAGGGAGAGAAATATCTGCCTCTACCTAGGATCGAACTGACAGCCTCCTGATTGTGAGGCAAAAGCTCTACCTCTAGGCCACCACACCAATCAAGGTCTGGATGGAGATGATCATTAGAAATACCAGGGCATCCTTCAAGCTAACAATATCAAACATGCTCAAGTCAAGAACAAGTCAGAAGTGAATGCGTCAAGAGAATGAAGATCATATTGAAGTCCAAACTCAGTGGAGGAAATAGCATCAAGTCAATTAACACCTGGGCAATTTCAGTCCTTAGATACACAGCTGGAATAGCAGGCTGGAGTCAAGCAGAATTAAAAGCCCTGGATAGGAAAACCAGAAAAATAATAGCAATGATTCCTGCTCTTCATCCACGCAGGAATGTTGACAGATGCTACTTACCAAGGAAAATAGGTAGATGTTGAACGTTGCAAGTACACCAGACAGTCAAAGATGAAAGAAGGTCATTGGAAGAATATCCAAAGGTGTGATGACCCAGGGTGTGGCATAAAGGCAACACAGTCAGATAAGCAATAAGAGTCCCTTTATTATCTCCAACTTTGCTCCCAATGTCCAGGTTACCTTCAGGCTGGAGAAAAACTCTCCCAGGAACAGCCTTTGACTGTAGAAAATTCAATCCAAAACAAGGTACCCACAAACTGTAACTTAAAATCCAAACAAACCAAGCTGCAGTAATTAGTTTGGCAGGGCAGGAGCAGGAATTTCAAACTTGAAAGCATGGCAAAAACCACACAGTTGGGAAGATGCCAGGAACACAGATAAGCCATGATGATACAAGAAAAAGTCACGTTTGCTCCCAATAGCCTGCTGCCCGCAGCCTGCCTTACTTATCAACTATCTTCCCAGCTGTGGCTAAGGAAGGGAATCAGGGCCTTTTCTTCCCCCATAAGCCACGCAACCCACATTGCTCCCTTCTCCCATGCCCTAGGATGAAGAGGGAGTGCGCCTGGTTCATCCACTGAACTCCCTCTCCCTTGTTCTATCTCTCCCCTGCTTTGCCCAGCCAGGCTTTGCTCTTCCCCAGCCTCCTCCACAGCCAATGGAGCCACACTCTCACTCCCTGTCAGCTGTTTGGCTTCCTCATCTGAGTCAGATTCCAACAGTGACATGACAAAAGGACAGTGAAGAAGATGCATTGAAGCTAGTATATTGGGAAGGCTTGATAAGTGGATAAAAATGCCAAGTCCGGTCCAAACATCTGGCTTAGTTTATGAACAACCATAATAACAAAAAGCAGCTCCTCCACTCCAGTTCTGGAAGAGGAGAAGACAAAAAGGTTGGTGGGTTTCAAAAGATCCCTGTTAGTGCGCTCAGGAAGCCAGAAATGGCAGGTAAACTAGACAAACGCATCTTACAATCTGTCCTGCACAGATTTCTCTCCATATAATTTTCTGTAATGTGTAAACATATATATATATATAAATTTATATATATATATAAAATCTGGCAATCCATTTTATTTTCTCTGACAAAAATTTGCAACAAGGAGAAAATGAGTACAAAGAAAGAATAACCTGGCTTAACACAATCACGATTGTAAAATTCTAATAACTGATCTTCATATAACACACGGTGATTAAGCGAAACTGAGTTTGCTTATCAGAAGGTCACAAAAGGGGATCATGTGATCCTGGGACACTGCAACTGTCGTAAATATGAACCAGTTGCTAAGCGTCTGAATGTTGATCACCATGGCCATGGGGGATGCTGCAATGGTCCTAAGTGTGAATAATGGTCATAGATCCCTTTTTGCAGCACCATTGTAAGCTTTGAACGGTCACTAAACGAATGGTTGTAAATCGAGGATTCCCTGTACCAAATGGGTGAGAGAAAGGTGTACTTGAAGAAAGAAAGACTGGTTCCAAATGTTAATTTCAAAACTGTCTCGCTCACATTGCCTCAGTTCATCGAGAAAGCAAAGTTGACAAACTCTTACTAATAAATCATCTTGCTCAATTCTGAATGTGAGAGAGAGCCAGTTTGGCCCGGTGGTTAAGACACCAGACTTGGAAACCAGGAGACTGTGAGTTCTAGATCTGCCTTAGATGCAAAGCCAGTTGGGTGACCTTGAGCCAGTCATTCTTTCTCAGCCCTAGGAAGCAAGCAAGGGCAAAAAATCACTTCTAAAAAATCTTGTGTCAGCGTTCATTCAGCATTCAGAAACTAAGTTCATCCAAGTAAGAATTGATTAGAGAAGTCATACTGGCAGATCTGGGAAAATCTGAATCCGAGAGTTCTGGGTTTTCCCTTCCCAATTGAAATTCACAAACCCATTCCCTACACACACCAGTCCATCACATTGTTCTGACCAAAACCCTTTTCCAATAAGACAAACAATAACCAAAGGGAAGAGAAACCTTTTAATGAGCCTTACGAATCCCCAGTTAAAAGGCTTCTGCAAACTAATTAACTTTGATAAGCACAAACCTTGCCACAACTGTACGAGACTGCCAAGAATCACAGATAAGAAACATTTCACAACACAAGTCTTCAAATACCAAATTAAGATACTGGAATGTCCACAAGGCTGAGTTTCAAAATGTCTTTGCTTCCTGCAAAGAACGTTCGCTTTACAGCTGGCTTTTATTTTCTTGAAGGAGGGGCCATTACCTTGCAGCCTTACTCCTGAGTTGCCCATGCTGTTGCAGCTGCTCTTTCCTGCAAGCAATCCTGCGTGCATGCGCACTTGGCACAGGCTCCTTGGGAACCTTCTCATTGCTGCTGCCAGCTTCCACAATCTCTGAAGGCAGCAGTCCACTCCCTAATAGTCCTGGCTCCTCACCTGAGTCCTTGCTCTCCTCAGCCATCTGCAACTGCTGCCAGCTAACCACAACATACATGGTCCAATCACCCATTGTCCCAACTAGAGACATTCCTCCAACCACACCTTTCCAGGTGCAGGATAACTTGTCCTTGATATTATGAGAAGGATGTTGTTGAATCTAATCTTCCACCTCTCTCTGAAACCCCCCTCCCAAATTCCCAGGCACTAAAATGTGGCAGCCTCGAAGCTTCGAAGTAAAATATGGCTTCTAAGGCTGAATACCTTGCGAAGAAAACTGCAGGAATTGTCCATGCTGTTGCCAGGAGTTAACACTGATTGGAAGGTACCAAAAAATTCAAAATAATTCCCCTACTCCCCCACTTGCCTCACTCAAAGTCATGAACATATTTTTGTAATTTGTGGATCATGGATACATGGGATACTTCCAGTGTGTTCCAAGGGATATCTAATTGGACAATCCACAGATTAGGAGTTATCTAATCAATAACGTAACTTAATGATGTATTCCTCTGGTTTGGTTCACTGCTCGAGTTCACACCGTGTTAACTGTGGCTTATTATAACATACTGTTGGTCAGCCCACATAAGCATGTGTTGTGGCCCCAGTTCCTGAGCCTGTGCTGTCAGAGGAAGAAGACCTGGAAGATGAGGAGGAGGAACTGGGAATGCCTTCCTCCCCAGGACCTTCCTCTCTGGCAATGCCTTCCTCCCTGATAATGCCTCAGGTTTCATCAGACAACCGAGAGGAACAGCCTGAGATTGATCAGGAGGAAGGCATATCGGAGCAGCCCCCGACAGGGAGTAAAGAGGAAGAGTGTTGGCTTGATCCTGAGAGCATCGTAGGGAGAAACGTGAGCAGCAACGTAGGAGGCGTGGGAGGGTCAGAGAGTGAGCTGAGTCATTGAGCCACACCCCACAGGGGATAAAAGTGGGTGTGTTTTCGGCTGGAACTTTGTACGGGACAAAGTTTAATCTTACTTCAGATTTTCTTCGTGAATGATTTTTGTGGACTGCCTTGTAATTTTCTGTGAGTAGATTTTTATTTGTAATCAGTTCGGACTTGGCAGGCAGAGGGTGTTGGAATGCCAAGGATATTATCAGTTCCAAAGAATTAACTCTGTGAAGTCCGAGTCAGCTTGCCTGCCTGTGTTTGTGTGAGTTTGTATTCTTTCATCTTTTGGGAAGTAGAAAAGTGAGACAGAACAAGCACATATCTTATAGCAAACGGCTGGTGTTCTTGGAAGGAAGGAGGCACTTTCCCCTGGCTTTTATTTTAGCCTGTTAGGTGAGTTTTAAGAATGTTCAAGCAGGAACCCTACACTACTTCAGACAAATGGTTGTCCAATCTCTTCTTTAAAAATTCCAGTGTTGGAGCTCCCACAACTTCTGAAGGCAAAGCTGTTCCACTGGCTAATTGTTCTCACTGTCAGGAAATTCCTCCTTAGTTCTAGGTTGCTTCTCTCCTTGATTAGTTTCCACCCATTGCTTCTTGCTCTGCCTTCAGGTGCTTTGAAGAATAGCTTGACTTCCTCTTCTTTGTGGCAGCCCCTGAGATACCAAAATGCTGCCGTCATGTCACCCCTAGTCCTTCTTTTCAGTAAATTAGACTCTTTTTCACCCATAAACTCCTTCAACTTCAAAAGCTACATGACATTGTGCTGCTGAACTGGGGCTGTGAGTGTCGGAGTAAGGATTTAAAATCAGAAATGGAACCACTTGGCTTCCAAGAGGCACCCACTCTGTTTCTGTCTATCATCATTATTAAATATTGGCTATTTTCAAACTTGAGCCATGGTGGTGCAGGGGTTAGAATGCAGTACTGCGGGCTAATTCTGCCAACTGCCCACAGTTTGATTCTGACCAGCTCAAGGCTGACTCCCATTCTTCCTAGGTTAGTTAAATGAGGGCCCAGATTGTTGAGCGCAATATGCCGACACTGTTAATTGCTTAGAGTGGCTTGTAAAGCATTCTGAAGCAATATATAAGTCTAAGTGCTATTACCATTGTTCCGTTGGGGTATTTAGCATCACCAAGATCCTAAATACCCCAACAGTCCTAGGGTCAAATAAATGGGCAGTGGTGCTTCCTTGGTATCACTGATGATGTTAAATGTTTATGGAGATTCTCAGATATCCAGGTCATGGTTGTCCCAAAGGTGCTTTTTCAAAAGGCAATTGGACTCCTTGTTTTTGCTTGAAGACATTTCGCTTCTTATCCAAGAAGCTTCTTCCATTCTGAAAATTCAGTTCTGCACTGCAGAACTGAAGAAGCTTCTTGGATGAGAAGCAAAACTTCATCAAGCAAAAACAAGAAGTCCAGTTGCCTTTTGAAAGAGCCCCTTTGGGACACTGATGATGCCAGTTAGTTGAGTTATGAAATGTCTGTAATAAAACCACTATGCCAGGGGTGGGATGCAAATACTTTTACTACCAGTTCTGTGGGTGTGGCTAGGTGGGAGTAGATAGGTGGCCCCTCTGTGCTCTGTTTTTTGCCTTCCTGGGCCTCAGGGAACCTCCTGGGAGCAGCAGTAAGACAGCGAGGGGGATCTTGGCACAGCTGATCATTGGAACAGCTGATTGTCGGGAGAGAGAGAAAAAAAGAAATACTGGTTCGGCCAAACCGGTAGCTATTTTTTTACTACTAATTCGGCCAAAAGGTAGCATTTTTTTTTTACTACCAGTAGAATACCACCATTGCACCATGCTCAGACAGCACCAAGGACCCTGAGCTACAAATATTTTCTTCAGTTGATAAATGGGCAGTGAAATAAATTGGAGAAAAAGTATGAGGTAAGGCCATTTCATAACCATTCAGACTCTTCTTGATGGGTGGCATAATTTAATTTAATGAATAAATAAGTAAAAATAAAAATAACATTGGGTTCTCTGCGACCTGCTAGTTTTGACAGAGTGGTTATTGTTCTCCCCAGGTTCTGGCAAGCATCAATTATACTTAAGCCATCTTGGGTGGAGCAATGGGATGTAAACCTTTCTGTGCCTCTAAAGGAATTATTTGCAAACATGTGTTTATATCCCATGTTTGTTTGAACGCAGAAGCAAATGTCACATTTTTCGTTTCTCAATATTTACGCCGGCCACAAGCTCTCTTGGTCAAGTCACCAAAGACTTTGTGGATGGTAAAATTTCCAAGATTTGCTGAGCTTTTCTTTTTAACCTTTCATAAAACGTTGTGATCTTTATGGACTGTATCATATTGTGCCATAATGTGCTTTATTGTCCACAGAATAAGCTTTTCTTAAAGATAATTGGAAAGCTGGAAATGGCTGCGATCAGATTATTATTATTTTTTTAGAACCCACATTATTTCTGAAATGGGGCCGGTGTGTAATAATGACCCTATCTGTTCAAGATTTAAGATTTGTCTTGGCAGGGGAAATTGATCCATTTCACCTTTGTCTAATGGAAAATTTTATCTTGGATTATCTGTTTATGTAAATGAATGTTCCTATGAAAAGAGAACTTGAGAGGATTGTAAATCTCTCTGACACTTCAGTTTAATAGGGGGAAATTGGAAGGGAGGCTAGTATTTATCTGTCTGAAATTGGTTATAAAAACAAAATTATTTGCATGTACTTCAGCATCTGATGTTCTTTGCAATTTCATTATGCTTTTGAATCACGCAGAGTTGCAATAGCAAATGAAAGCATCCTTTCTCTTTTCGCAGATTACAAATTCTTGGATCTGTTGTCAGGAGAATCTATAGAGCCAACAGGTTTAACGTTGATCTGATGTTAAACATGTACCTTCAGCGACTGCTGATAGCAGCTTGTCTAACTTCCACCTCCTTCTGGAGAAAAACTTTCTCATATTGTGACGTCAATAGTGCTTTGGTCTCCGTGCCATTGATGTGCGGAAGAATTATAGAAGGTCTTCATGTTATGGCGTGAGTAAGTTACGTACTTGATATTCCAGGGGTGGGGGAGAATCTAAACAAGAGATGGCAGCAAAGCTTTTGTCCCATGCACCCATGGAAACTTTTAGTGCAAACTAGGGCAAAATCTACCTACTAGGTTAGACACATTTTCCAAATAGTAAAAATGGAAAGAAACAGGACTTGACATACTGACAGAGAGAGAGAGGATGACACTGGAGGTTTTAAAGAAAAAATTGGACAACAATTTATTTGAAATGGTATAGGCTTTCCTGCTTGAGTACAGGGGTTAGACTAGAAGACCTCAAGGTCCCTTCCAACTCTATTACTCTGTTAATCTGAAAGAGAGAGAAAGAGAGAGACAGAGAGACAGAGAGAGAGACATACACACACAGACCCAGACCCAGACATACGCACACAGACAGAGAGAAGAGAGAGACAGAGAAAGAGAGAGAGAAATAAGAAAGATAGAGAGAAAGAGAGAGAAACAGAGAGAGAAGAGGGAGAGAGACACACACAGAGAGAAACACACAAACACATACTCAGGGATAGACAGAGAGTGGGACACAGAGAGAGAGACAGACAGAGAGAGACAGACAGAGAGATACAGAGACACAGAGAGAGCAAAACAGACAAAGAGATAGGGAGAGACAGACAGAGGCAGACAGGCAGACAGAGAGAGAGGGGGGGCAGACAGACAGACAGAGACAGAGAGAGAGACAGGGAGAGACAGAGACACAGAGAAAGCAAAACAGAGAATGAGAGAGAGGAGAGAAAGACAGAGAGAGAGAGAGAGAAACAGAGAAAGATATATTGCTGATTCTTAGTATTGTATCTGAAGCTGCTGGCCAATTTCTCTACAAATGGGTACAGGTAGTCCTCAACTTGCGACCACAATTGTGCCCCAAATTTCCGCTGCTAAGCAAAGCAGTTGTGAAGTAAGTTTTGCCCCATTTTATGATCTTTTTTTTTTTGCCACAGTTGTTAAGCATTATCACTGCAGCAGTCGTTAAGTGAACCACGTGGTTATCAAGCAAATCTGGCTTTCCCCCACTGCCATTGCTTGTCGGAAGCCAGCAGGGAAGGTGACAAATGGTGGTCACCTGAAGACATGCTGGTAGCCCCAATTGTGGTCATGTGACCAGGGGGATGGCTGCAACAGTTGTAAGTGTGAAAAAGAGTGTAAATTTGAACAGTCTCTAAATGAACGTGTCAATTCATAAAATATTTGTATGGGTTTTTTTAGAGTCGGCAACAGAAAGGGAGGGGGAAGCAGTGCAGCAGCTTGCAAACCCGAAGCTGCATTCCATAAATGTTTTCAAAGATAGTAACTAGGTGACTGAAGTTTCTGCCATGGAAAATTCTAACTGGAGAGCATGATTGATGACTCTTGGCTATGGATGTGTCCCATTGGAGAATATGAATTTCGATACACCCAGGAGGTGGAGGGAAAACCAGGGTCAAGGTCACAATGAATGGTGTGTCTCAGAGTCAGCTACACCCAGGCAATGACGGGCAGTTTAACTCCCAATAAATCCTTTTGAAGTTTTGGAAGTCTGGCTTGAGACTCATGATTTAACTGGGGGTAAGTGCTGGAATCCTGACCGAACGGTTGTTATGTCAAGGACTACCTGTATTTTGCCAGTAGGCAAGCTCCAGGCAAATAATTACAGATGGTCCTTGACGTACAACCAGCATCAGAACTTCATTCGCTCCATGATGCGGTTGTTAAGTCATCAGTCGTTCCTGATTTTTTTTTTTTGACCTTTCCCCCACCCCCTCACAGTCATTAAACAAATCATTGCAGTTGTTAAGCAAATCGCCCAGCCATTAAGTGAATCCAGCTTCCCCAAATGACTTTCCTTGTCTCGTCGGATGACCCCTGGGAAGATTGCAGAGGGCAATCACTTTGACCCCCAGGATGCAATAACCATTGTAAATGCATGCCTAGGATTTGAATTCTGTTCATGTGACTGTAGGGAAACTATGACAGTTGTAAGCAGGGGAGTTCGCAAAGGTTCAGAAGAGCTCCTAGTTAAGATTCTGTGTGGTTCGACCAGAGATATTTTTATTGGGAATTTTACCTGATACATAGAAGTAAAGATTTAAAATATTTGATTGTAAATGTATTAACAGTGGCTAGGATTGTATTTGCTAAAAATTGGAAAAATGAGAAAATACCATCACAGGAGGAAACTATTAAGAAAATATTGGAATGTGCTGAAATGAGTAGATTGACATTTGAAATTAGAGAACAGGATGATAAACAATTTTATAAAGTTTGGGATCTATTCTATCAATGGTTAGATAATAAAATACAATAATAGAATATGTAGAATTTTAGAAAATAATGAATATATAAAGATGTATGTCTTTTTTTTGTTATTATATCTATCAAATGTCTTTAGGATAGATTTGGGAGGATGATATGAATTGTTATAAAATAAATTAAGTAAATTATAGTTATCTCGCAAAGTATGAATGAACAAAATTACAGTCAAATGATTGTTTAATAGTGATACTAGGGTATTCAATTTTTGATTGATAATATGAGTTACTATGCAATGTAACTGTAACTGAGACTATGAAATGGATGCACAAAAAATTTGTAAACCAACCGACACACTGCTTGTACACTTATGAAAGAAAGTTGGATGTTTTTATGTTTTGTTTGTTTTTGTTTGTCTTTAAAAACCAGTAAAACTTGCAAAAAAATAAAAAGATTCTGTGTGGTTCGAAGAACCCACAAAACCCACTCCTGCCTGGCCCCATCCCGCCCACCCCTCCCCTCGCAGGAGTCCCCACGTGGCCTGTTTTGGATGCAGGTAAGTGCAGGGCATGCACAGAGGCTCGGGGAGGGTGAAAAATAGGCCTCCCAGAAGTTTGGGAAGGCCGGAAACAGGCCTGTTTCTGGCTTTCAGAGAGCCTCCGGAGCCAGGGGAGGCTGTTTTCACCCTCCTGGAGTCTCGAGGGAAGCCTCTGGAGCCTGGGGAGCAGTGGTGGGATTCACATTGTTTTATTACCGGTTCTGTGGGTGTGGCTTGGTGGGTGTTGCATGGCTTGGTGGGTGTGGCTTGGTGGGCATGGCAGGGGAAGGATACTGCAAAATCCCATTCCCTCCCTATCCCACTAACCTGCTTTCCAGCTCCGTTCTCCTGTGCAGGGCAACCAAAGAAAACCCAGCCAATCAGGTGGGACTCAGGAGGCAGAGAATAGATGGGGGCAGGGCCAACCAAAGATAGTATTTGCTGGTTCCCCAAACTACTCAAAATGTCCGCTACTGGTTCTCCAGAACTGGTCAGAACCTGCTGAATAGCACCTCTGCCGGGGAGGGCAAAAATGTTCCCCCACCGTGGTGCAGGAGGTCGACTAGGCCACACCCACCATGGCCACGCCCACCCAGCAACAAATTTTTGAAGCCCACCCCTGGTTGTAAGTGTGAGGACTAATTGTCAGTCACTTTTTTCAGCACCACCGTAACGTTGCACAGTCATTAAATAAATGGTTGCCAGTTGAGGATTTGAGGACCTGTAAACGATTCGGTGTCTCTGATCTCCACCGAAGCGCTGCCTAAATGTCTAGTTATTTACAAAAATGAGCAAGAGAAACTGATTCATTGTCTTTGGAGCCAAACATAGTGGGAGAAGCGAAGACAGTATGCTTCAATATTTTTGTCGATACCATTTGCAATGTCGGCATTAAGCTGGAATGCTATTTTTGGGCAAAATTCTGACGCATTCAGTTTTAGATTAAACTGACGAAAACCAGAATAACAGAGTTGAAAAGAGACCTTGGAGGTCTTCTAGTCCAACACCCTGTTTAGGCAGGAAACCTTATACCATGTCAGACAAAGCTGTCCAAAAACCCTCCAGTGTTGAAGCACCCACAACTTCTGGAGTTAAGTTGTTCCACTGATTAATTGTTCTAATTGTTCAGGAAATTTCTCCTTAGTTCTAGGTTGCTTCTCTCCTGGATTAGTTTCCATCCATTGCTTCTTGTCCTGCCTTCAGGTGCCTTGGAAAATAGCTTGACTCCCTCTTCTTCTTGGCAACCCCTTAGAGATTGGAAGAGTGCTATCACGCCACCCCTAGTCCTTCTTTCATTGAACTACACATACTCAATTCCATCAACTGTTCTTTATATGTTTTAGCCTCTAGTCCCCTAATAATCTTTGTTGCTCTTCTCCGTACTCTTTCTAGAGTCCCAACATCTTTCTTACATCATGGTGACCAAAACTGGATGCAGTATTCTAAATGTGGTCTTACCAAGGCATGATAGAGTAGTATTCATACTTCTTGTGATCTATCCCTCTGTTAATGCAGCCTAGAACTGTGTGGGCTTTTTTGGCAGCTGCAGTATACTGCTGGCTCATTTTTAAATGATTGTCCACTAGGACTCCAAGGTCCCTTTCAGTCACAATTGTGTGTATATGTAATTGTCCCAACGAATGAGTTACTAAGTTCAACGAGGCTTACTAAGTTAGACTGCAATGACCCTTATAGTAGCTTCTGAACCGAGGAAAGGAGAAGAGCTTTTCAGCGGTGGCCCCAATATCTTAGCTCTTCAGTTCTGGCTCTGCACTATTGTAATTCACTTGCATTGAATCGAGCTGGGGGGAACTTTGGAGGTCTTCTAGTCCAACCCCCTGTTCAAGCAGGAGACCCAAACCATTTCGGACAAGTGGCTGTCCACTGTCTTCTTAAAAATCTCCAGTGATGAAGCACCTACAACTTCTGAAGGCACGCTGTTCCACTGGTTAATTGTCCTTCCTGTTAGGAAGTTTCTCCCCAATTCCAGGTTGCTTCTCTCCCTGATTATTTTCTGTCCAGTTTCTTGTCCTGCCTTTAGATGCTTTGGAGAATAATTTGACCCCCTCTTCTTTGTGGCAGCCCCTCAAATATTGGAAGACTGCTATCGTGTCTCCTCTGGTCCTTCTTTTCTCTAGACTAGCCAAACCCCAATTCCTACAACCGTTCTCCTTACGTTTTAGTCTCCGGGTCTTTAATTGTGCTTCTTTAGTTGATCTTCTTTGTACTTTTTTCAAAGTCTCAACATCCTTTTCGTAGTGCGATGACCAAAACTGGATATTTTGAGTTTTCGTTGCTAAATTCTGCTTCATTTTTAGAAATCAAAAGGGTAAGTTCTGAAATGAGGGCATCCATCTTGTCTGGAAAACAAAGTGTGGACTCACGTATGAGGTTTGTACGTGTGTGTGTGTCTGTGTCTGTGTCTCGCTTTGCCAGCAGAGACAACGGCTGGCTGGCGGGGTTTTTTGGTGACTAAAGCTTCGGAGAAGGCTGTCCATCATTTCTTTGAACTCATCTCGCATTCAGCCAGCTGCATATAAATTTCCTGCAAACTCATCAGGCTTTCTTCACTGTGTGGCCTCCACTGACTGATACTGCCTCATCATACTTAATCTAGGGTGAAATTTCCTCGTCTGAGCTAAATTACTTGCAGCCATCAAGGGAAGCGATATTTATTTTTCGCGGGGCTAATGACCTGTCCCCGAGACCCACCCACTGATGGTTATTTACTAGGCCCCAGATGCTTGAACTCAAAATGAGTGTTAATGTCACCGAGGGCCATCGCTCATCCAGCCCTCTGATTGAATCAGAGGCTTCCTGTTGACATTGAATCAGTGACTTTTAAGACCATTAGCTGCTGGGAGAGAGGGCCCTCTCCTTGCCCCAGTGCTGAGCCTGACAGCTGATTAGCAACAAATTATAAGCAGAGAAAGAAAACCTCCTTTGAAGTTTGGGGTGTGGGAAGACGACCAGTAGAGGAAAAGGAAGGGGGTGAAATATAGGGAAAATACCTGAACAAAGCTGAATACCATATATATTTGTTTTCTTAAGTTTTCATGGGTACTTACATGTATGGCATTCAGCTTTGTTCGGGTATTTTCCCAC
>NW_020769425.1:1671576-1684748 GCF_900518735.1 Pseudonaja textilis | reverse complement strand
GAGGAAGAGAAGAAGTGGAGGAGGAAGAGGAGGAGAAGGTTCTAATTACATCCGTCTGTGGCATTTTGTTTTATCTTTTTAAAAGGAAGACCACAGTGAAGGGGAGAAGATATTCTCGGGGTTGCTTATCAAAGGATGGTATTTCAGAAGGCAGACTCCCTTGCCTTCATTTATAGGAACCAGCAATCTATGCCCAGCTCTTTCACCATCTGTTTACATTTGCAGCTACCTCTACGTATTGTGCCAAGATCCTTCAAGCTTTCAAAAAGCAGCTTGCTTCGTTACAGAAATAAGGCCTCATGTATTTGTACACACGGTGCTCTCTGTGAGGTTCTTCATGCATGCGTGTAGATTGCTGGAGTTTTCTGCCCTTGTTAGCTGTACACTTGAAGGTTGGCAAGTGACTAGGGAAGGTGGCATGGATTAGGAAAGACCTGCTGTTGAAGAGAGGAGAGCGACAGAAACATTGCACCTGCGATATGGTGTCTTTGGATTCCAACCTGCAGACCATGAGTCAAAAGATGAAGAGATGTGTACTTTTGCTGCATTGGCTGTTTAAGACCTCATCAGCACAAACATATGGAAGTCGAAGGAGCTCTAGATCCTTAATACAACTATAATAAAGTTGGAAGTCTATGGACATTCTCAGTCATCCAGGTCATGGTTGTCCCAAAGGTGCTTTTTCAAGAGGCAACTGGACTTTCTGGTTTTTCTCTGAAGACATTTCGCTTCTTCTTGGATGAGAAGTGAAACGTCTTCAAAGAAAAACCAAGAAGTCTAGTTGCCTTTTGAAAAAGCACCTTTGGGGCAATAGAGTTGGAAGGGACTTTGGAGGTCTTCCAATCCAACTCTGCTCAAGCAGAAGACCCTACACCTTTCTGGACAAATGGAGGTTCAATCTCTTCTTGAAAATCTCCAGGGATGGAGCGCCCACAACTTCCAGAGTCAAGCCATTCCACTGGTTAGTTGTTCTCGCTGTCAGAAAATTCCTCTTTTGTTCCAGATTGCACCTTTCCTTGATAAATTTCCAACCTTTCCTTCCTGTCCTGCCCTCAGGTGCTTTGGAGCAGGGGTCCCCAACCACCGGACCGCGGACCGGTACTGGTCCATGGAACATTTCCTACCGGGCCATTGGTTTGCTGGGCGCCGCCATCTTGTTTGACGAGAAAGTGCTTCCAAGTGAGCTTTTCCGGTTGGAAAGCGGCGTTTGGGTCCTGACGGAATCCTTGCGCCTTCAGGACTAATCGAAGGGGTGGGGGGGGCTTCGAACGAAACTAAGGCGCAAGGATTCTTTGAGCACCCAAGGCAAGGCAGGAGCTGAGCGACTGTCCCAAAGCCGTCCCGAAGTGAAGGCCATTGACAAAGGTACAAAGGAGGAGTTGAAAGTGGTGGGGAGAAGCGGGGGACGGCTGGCTGGCCGGTCGCTCAGCTCGCCTTGCCTTGTCATGCATGCTGATGCTGGTACCGGGCCGCGGATCATTTTGTGATGCTGGTACTGGGCTGTGGCACAAAAAAGGTCGGGGCCACTGCTTTGGAGAGTAAATCAACCCCTTCTTGTCTGTGAAAACCCCTCAAATACTGGAAGACTGCTATCATATCACCCTTAGTCCTTCTCTTCATTAGACCAGACATAGCTAGTCCCCTGCAAATCCTTCATAGCAATAGCACTTAGACTTATATACCACTTTACAGGGTGTTACAGGCCTCTCTAAGCAGTTTACAGAGTCGGCCTATTGCCCCCAACAATCTGTTAAGTGGGAAGGTTCACATCCCTGTGTACAAAATTAGCAGCCACCCCTCTCCTAGAAGAATGAAATATTTTGAGAAATATTTTAAAAAGCCAGAATATTATATTTCCCTAGATAAGAAAAAGGAGAAATGTGCTTTTAAAGGCAGAAAGCAGCTCCCTGCCTCCAGCAGATATTTGGTGCCCATTGAGAAGGTCTGGGCCAGCCTCTCTACAAGACAAAAGACTTCCAGATCCAGGGTGATGGGATTAGGACATGACCTGCCAGTACATAATAGGATTAACCCATCCAGCAGCAGAGCTCACCACATGGCACAATCACTTGGGGACATTGCTTCATTTAGCAAACTTCAACCAAATCTGGGACTCAGACAACCTACAAAGTTAGCTATGAATTCCCTACAACAGCCAATAGAATACATGTTCTTGCACAGGAACAGGGAGTTCAAAAGTGCAAAGCCCTAGAGAAGGTATAAAACCAGTCGTGGACTGCAACAACCGCTTCTGTGAGCACACACACATGCCATTAGAAAAACACCAATTTGAACCACTACAGCTTACCCTCTAGGACAGCTCCAGTAAGTAAAACAGCTGAGGCGCAGAAATCCACTGTTGCGCACCAGGCGCTAAGCTGCCTATCCTAGAGCTCGACACACCTGAAGAGCGGACCAGGGGTGCCAGGCATGTCAATGTATCAGTCTTGGAGCAGACAGTGTCTGACAGCACGGCCGGATGAAGCAGAATTAACCAGGATCTGGTGGGTAGCAGCAAGTGCACGTGCCACTATTCAGAGCAGGGACAGACCGCTGAGCCACAAACCTCAGGATGTGGAGCGGGGCACGTACACAAGGATGGATGCCAGGATTAGGCTGAGATCCACTGAGCTGCACGAATCAGCTGAGCTGATAAACACAGAAATATAGGACAGGATAGGGCGGAGGCAGATGGACAGGGCTAGCTGATTGTCGGAACTACCAGTTCCCTAGAACCGGTCTGAATCGGAGCAGCTCACCACTGTATAAAACACCCCCAACTCTTCACTCCATGTGGTCAGCTACACCAGAGAACCATGTGCTTGGTAGTTCTGCTTCATCATTCAACCAACTTTCCAATCTGCCTCCATGTTTCCAGTGTCTTCCTCTCGGCTTGGAACTGAACCAGGTGGATGTTCCTCCCAACACCTGCAAGCCATCTTCCATGCAGGAATTCGTAGCCCCCCCTAAGGAAGTCATAGGAGAAAGCTGAACGTGATTGGAGGCAACTTTCTTGTTTCATCTCAAAGCGAGATTGAATAAAGCATCCCCAAATGAGTGTTGGTTTCCGTGGTTTTGTCCGCCCGGCAGAAGTTGTACTGCACGGAAAAATGCAACTAGCGTCCTGTCACGGCCCATTGGGCAGCCTGTAATGGAGTTGTTTGCTTAATAGCCCTGCCCCGCAGGTTTTGCAAGAAAGACTGCGGCGTTTTCTATCGTTCCAGCCAAATGAAGAAGCTGCTCCATTTGGGGAGAATTATGTCTCCCCAGTCTTTGACTTCCTTTGAACGCTTTGGTGAAGCAGCGAGAACGACGGCCATGACAGGGCATGGGTAAGGAGGCAGGAATTGCATCCGAGAGTCCTTGTTACTGAAGAGGGCTTTGAAGGTGCGGTATCTAAGCCTGTGCTGTGCCAGCCAAGGCTGTTTGAAAAGACTTATTTTTGCTTTATTTTAACGTTCCCCTCCCTTCCCAGTAGCATTGTCACTAGGCTGAATTTTTAAAAGCTTTGTTGCAGATATAACCTACCCAAAAGAGGCCCCCTGGTTAATAGCTGGATGAGACGCCACCAGTTATTTCTCTCTCTCTCTCTCCCTCCATCTCCCTTCTTTTCTCCCTCTCTTTCTCCCTTTCTCTTTCTCTCTCCCTCTTTCTTTCTCTCTCTCCCCTTCTCCCTCCCTCTTTCTCTTTCCCTCCCTTTCTCTCTCACTCTCTCCCTTTTTCTCTCCCTCCCTCTCCCTCTCTCTTTCTCTCCCCTCTCTCCCTCTCCAATTCTCTCCCTTTCTCTTTCTTTCCCTCCCTCCCTCTCCCTTTCTTTCCCCCCTCTCCCTATCTTCTATTCCTCCCCCTCCCCTCCTTCTTTCTCTCCTCCTCTCACTCCTTCTCTTTCTCTCCCATCCTGTCTCTTTCCCTTTCTCTCTCTCCTTCCTTTCCTTTTCTCTCCCTTCTCCTCTCCCTCCCTTTTTTCTCCCTTTCTTCCCTCCCTCCCTCCCCCTTCCCCCTTTCTCTCTCCCTCTTGCTCCTCCTCTTTCTCTCCCAACCTGACTCTCTCTCCCCTCTCTCCCTTTCTCTCCCTCCCTCTCCCTCCCTCCTTTTCTTTCTCTCTCCCTCCCTTTCTCTTTCTCCCTCCCCCTCTTTCCCTTCCCTCCTCTTTCTCTCCCTCCCTCTCCCTCCTTTCCTTTCTCCCTCCCTCCCTCCCTTTCTCTGTCCCTCTCCCTCTCTCTCCCTTCCCTCCTCCCTCTCCCTCTGTCTCTCTTTCTCTCCCTCCCCTCTGTCTCTGAAGTAGATAATAAAAAGCCACTTCTGAACTGTTGCCAAGAACCCAGGAATGTGTCTATGAAGTCACCAGCTCGACTTGAATACATCAAAGTCCCATCTAACCGAGCTTGCGGTGATGTTATTACTCTGCATGGCGATGAAGACTTTGATTCGGTGTCACAGTGTTTTTTACAGGCTGCCTCGTTTGTGGTATATTGTTCTTTTTCCCACCGCTGCAAAATCTAAAAGGGAAGGGTTATTGCTGGTGTCAAAGTCGGCACAGTGATGCAGGAGATAAGGTTCACTTCCGTTTGTTAACCTAAGGCAGTTTCCACTTTAATGTACCGAAATGGAAGCTTCCTGTTGTAGTTTGGCAGCAGTTCTTGGTGAACGTTGGCCATTGCCCGCTCTGGATAGCAGATGCAAAACGTTATATTTGTGCTCTTCCAGAAGTTTGCCTGTAGTTAGTAGCCAGAAAGAAACAGATGGCAATAAAGAGTTGTGGCAAAAAAAAAAAAAAAAAAAGGAAAATGAGGAATCACAGAGATGATATTTCTCTGTTGTTGTTGAAGGAAGGACTCCATCCTTCTTAGTTAAAAAAAAATAAATCTAGAGAGGTCTGGCTTTTTTGCATTTGGGAATGCTTGGAACAGGTTTTAGCTATACAATTTGGGATGAACCCCCTTTGAATGGTGTGGGAGTAGGAATGGATTTCCAGAGGAAAAATTGCAACTACAGGAACCAGGAGCCCTCCTCAGGTGACCCTGGGGACACAAGTGGCCTCAACAACCTTCTAAAAGGATGCAAATGACCAGCTGTCTGCAAGGAATATCTGTCCTTCTATTCCCCACCATTCTGTCAGAGTTGAAGAAGCTTCTTGGGTGAGAAGGGAAAAATCTTTAGAAGAAAAAACAAGAAAGCCGAATTGCCTCCTGAAAAAAAAAAGCACCTTTGGGACAACCATGACCTGGATGACTGAGAATCTCTTACAGGCTTGGAACAGGTGTTCCGAAACATTTCACATGTATTCAAGGATTTAAAAAGTGCAAAATTCATACCACAGGTAGTCTCCGACTTACAGCAGCTCATTTAGTCACTGTTCAAAGATACAATGACACTGAAAAAAGTGATTTATGACCGGCTGTGATATTCAGCAGGTTCTGACCAGTTCTGGAGAACCGGTAGTGGAAATTTTGAGTAGTTGGGAGAACTGGCAAATCCCACCTCTGACTGGCCCCACCAACCCCATCTATTCTCTGTCTCCCATTGAGTCCCAGCTGATTGGCTGGGTCTTCTTTGGTTGCCCTGCAGAGGAGAACGGAGCTGGAAAGCAGGTTAGTGGGGTGGGGAGGGAATGGGGATTTTGCAGTATCCTTCCCCTGTCACGCCCACCAAGCCACACCCACCAAACCGCATCATGCCTACCAAGCCATGCCCACAGAACCAGTAGTGAAAATGTTTAAATCCCACCGCTGGCTATGACCATTTTTCACACTTACGACTGTTGCCTCATCCCCATGGTCATGCCATCAAAATCCAGCCTCTTGACAACTGACTCATATTTACGACGGTTGCAGTCTCCTAGAGTCACGTGATCTCCTTTGGCGACCTTCTAACAAGCAAATTTGATGAGGAAGTCAGATTCGCTCAACAACCGTGTCCCTGACTTAATACCTACAATGATTCCCTTGTGGCAAGAATGTTCGTAAAACGGTGCAAAACTGACTTTAGGAATGTTCCACTTACCAACGGCAACTTCGAGCTCAATTGTGGTTGTATGTCGAGGACTGCCTGTAAATAATTGCTCAAACAGTAAACAAGGAATTAATTCCATACCAAGAAGCTGGCGACATGGAAGTGATCAGGCAGATACTCTGATATTGATATTATATTCTGATATTGAAATTACCCATTGATAATTTCCCGTCTAGACTCCTTTTTGGTGATAATGGATCTCATTACAATAATCGCTTCTTTATTCTTGATGACTTGCTTGCCACGACAGGGACTCTCTCCTTCAAAGCTGACTTTTACAATCAAACATTTTATAAAAGGGAGAAGATTCTTTGGCATTATAAAGGCAAGGAATCAGATGGGTCAAAGCGTAATTAGCGGCAACCCAACAGAACTATTTCAATTAAGTCCTTTTCCCTTTTGAAACCTTCTAATTTCAGATGGAGGGTAGAATTCCGCAGTCCTTGCCCAGTCAGCATTGCCAATTATTCCAAAGTTTATTCGTTATCTTTCCATTTCTAATGAGAGTGTCTAAATAGACAATCCACAATTTACTTCATTTCCATCCTAGAGTTACAAGAATGTGCATCAGTTACACAATACGGCGAAATAATAATGACTCCTCCTCGTGGCAGGCAACTCTGACCTTGTTTTTACTTCCACACTTACTTCCTCTGCTCCTATTTTCTTTGGTTTTCTAAGAACAAGTTCTCAACTTACCATAATTTGTTTAGTGACGATTCCAAGTTACAACGGCATTGAAAAAAAGGGACTTAGGACTGTTTTTCCACAGTTAATGTCCGTTGCAGCATCCCCATGGTCCTGTGATCAAAATTCAGGCACGCTTGGTAACGGACTCTTACTTATGACCGTCACAGTATTCAGGGTTTTGTGATCCCCTTTTGCGACCATCTGACAAGCAAAGCCAATGGGGGAAACCTAAGTCACTTAACAACTGTGTTACGAACTTGACAACTGCAGTGATTCACTTAACAACTGTGGCAAGAAAGGTCATAACGTGGGGCAAAACTCACTTAACAACGGTCTCTCTCTAAGCAACAGAAATGTTGGGCTTACTTGTGATCGTAGTTGTGCTATGTTCCTTCCTGCTTCAAACGTTCTACCATCATCCCAGTGCCAAAGAAGCCCTCCATCAAGGAACTGAATGACTACAGACCAGTTGCTCTTACATCTGTAGTTATGACAATCTTTGAAAGGCTTGTGCTGTCCCACCTGAAAACCATCACGGATCCGCTGTTAGATCCCATGCAGTTTGCATACTGAGCAAATAGATCGACAGATGATGCTGTTAACATGGCTCTGCATTACATCCTACAACACCTTGAATCTCCAAATACCTACGCAAGGGTCCTCTTTGTAGACTTCAGTTCAGCATTCAATACCATCATTCCAGACACTCTTCTAAGTAAATTAAACCAACTAGCGGTACCTGAACACATTTGTAAGTGGATCATAAGCTCCCTAACAGACAGGAAGCAGCAGGTGAAGCTAGGCGGAATCACATCCGATACCTGTACAATCAGCACAGGAGCCCCCCAAGGCTGTGTGCTATCTCCACTTCTCTTCTCCCTATATACCAATGACTGCATCTCAAATGACCCATCTGTTAAAATGCTGAAGTTTGCTGGTGACACAACAGTGATTGGTCTCATTCGAGACAACGATGAATCTGCATACAGACAGGAGGTTATACAACTTGCATCGTGGTGTAACCGGAACAATCTGGAACTGAACACACTCAAAACTGTAGAAATGGTGGTAGACTTTTGATGAAACCCTCCTATACTACCACCTCTTACAATACTAGACAACACAGGGTCAACAGTAGAGACCTTCAAATTTCTAGGTTCTACTATATCACATGACCTAAAAGGGACACCTAACATCAAAAACATTGTCAAAAAAGCACAACAAAGAATATTCTTTCTGCGCCAACTCAGAAAGCTCAAACTGCCCAAGGAGCTGCTGATACAGTTCTACAGAGGAATTATTGAGTCTGTTATCTGCACCTCTATAACTGTTTGGTTTGGTTCTGCAACCCAACAGGACAGACACAGACTTCAGAGGATAATTAGGACTGCAGAAAAAACAGTGCCTACCAACCTGCCTTCCATCAAGGACCTGTATACTGCACGAGTCAAAAAGAGGGCTGTGAAAATATTTACAGACCCCTCACATCCTGGACATGAACTGTTTCAACTCCTACCTTCAAAATGACACTATAGAGCACTGCACACCAGAACAACTAGACACAAGGACAGTTTCCCCTCCCCCCGAATGCCATCACTCTGCTAAACAACTAATTCCCTCAACACTGTTCAACTATTTACAAAGTGTACACTACTATTACTGTTAATCTTCTCACCACTCCTTATCACCCATCCCTTCCCACCTGACTGTTTCCTAGTATGATTTGATTGCTTATTGTACCCTATGACTATTATTAAGTGTTGTACCTGATGATTCTTGACTCTTAATGAATGTATCTTTTCTTGTATGAATACTGAGAGTATTTGCAGCAAGACAAATTCCTTATGTGTCCAATCATACTTGGCCAATAAAGAATTTTTCTATTCTTCTTCTAAATGCTCTTGCTCTTTGTTGTGATCCACCGGCAGCCTGCGGAGACGGCAGCAGAGTTGGACAGTGGGGAGGAACGGGGGCCAGTCCAGGACTCTGGAGAGGACTCAGATGAGGGTCCTGCGTCCAATACAGAGATGGGGCCAAGCCATCTGGGAATTATGTGCTGACTCTCGAGCCTCTGATAACAGCGAGGCAGAGGAACAAGGGGAGCCTGTTCCCAGTTCGTGTGTGTGCAGAGCTGCCAGAAGGCAAGAACAGTTAAGACAAAAGGGGTGACTCAGGAGTAAGGCTTGGAGGTAATTGGCCCCCCCATAAGACATAAAGGAGGAGCAAAGGGACAGGAACCTTTGCAGGAAGCAACTTTGTTCTTACTGGTCGGTATGAAACCTGAAGCTCCGTGTTGAATTTCTGCACTTTTTGGTTTTGTATAACTAATTGGAAATTTGGTCGTTGGCAGCATTTCAAGGAAGATAAAGGTGCGTGCTTTTCTGACTTATCCTGAAGGACTTTGGCAGACTTCCATGGGACTCTTTACAAACTGTTTGAGACTCATTACGGGCTGTGAAGGACTATAATTCACAGCCGTTGAAATAAAGAAACAAGGGTTTTGGGACTAACCTGTGTTTGCTAGTGTCTCCATAAGCCTTGGTCAGAACACTCTTGCTCTACAAATGGCTGTAAAGATGACCTGCATTTAAATGCTTTCCACATTTAAAAGTTGTGCAGCCCTAAAAAGTTTAAAGTCTCAAATATGCTAAGAAAGTTTCTAGCTGATTTTTCTGCTTTAAAAAAAAACAATGCTTTAAAAAAAAAGATAATAAAAAGATACAGAGGCATGTTCTATTGGCACTTGATCAGAGCTCAATCACCTGGTTTTACCATATCGGAGACTACAACAGGAATAAACAATGAACCTAATGCCTTTCGGGCTGCCAGATCTGCACCTGTAAATATCCACATTGTTTTTCCTGGAAAGAGAAACCAAATTAAACTCTTGGGTTTTTCACAGAGTTGATGCTCTATTTTCCAATTCTATTTTGCAATCCAGTTCTCCTCCACATCAGCAACATTTGTATGTCGCCATTGTGGTGGCCCTCAGAAGAATGGGAAGTTTCGGGTTTTCCAAAATGTTCTTCTCCTCAATGGCCCATTCCCCCCACCCCTTGAGGGGTAGAGGAGTCTGATTTGGGTAGCGTCCCCCCGCAATGCTGTCTGTTCTTCTGCAAAGTGGCTCCCTTCCCTCCCATGTGTGATAGGAACATGCGGCCGAGATGTGATGCGCAGCTTTGGACGCTGTTCATCTTTCTTGTCCATCTGCAGCCACTTCAGTGTTGATACTGTTGTAAGGAAATATCCATCTGGTTTAGTTCCAAGTGGAGAGAAAGACACTGGAAACACGGAGGCTGATTGGAAAGATGGTTTATTGGTGGACAAGACCACATGATTTGAGGTCCTGGGCAGCTGAAGACATGGAGGAGAGAGAGAGAGAGATTTATACACTCTCTTGGGCCTTGCCCTTGAGCTTCCTGTTCCTGTTCAAGAAATGTCTTCTATTGGTTGTCACATTTCCAGGGGTCTATGTAGGGGTCATAGCTGAGGTTGTCTGAGGTAAGTTTGGTTGAACGTTGTTGGGTGATTCAATGAAGGGGCTAATTCTACTATTCTACTATGTCCTGGAAGGTCATGTCTTAATCCCATCACCCTGGAGCTGGAGGTCTTTTGTCTTGTAGATAGGATGGCCCAGTTCTTCTTAATGGGCACCAAATATCTGCAGGGAGCTGCTTTCTGCCTTTAAAAACATGTTTCTCCTTTTCTCATCCAGGGAAATATAACATTCTGCCTTTTAAATATTTCCTAGACTATGTCATTCTTCTAGGAGAGGGGTGGTTGCTAACTTTCTACAACACAATACATCGGGATCTGCCGTTTATGTCACAAACACCCACATTGACACAAGTATAGTAGGTGGCTCAGGGGATACCTCCGTTTCCGAGTCACTGTAAGTACTCGGGGGAGTCTACACGCCCTTCCAAATGGCTGAGCTTTTTGCATTTCGAAGCAGGGCAGAGACCCGAAGAAGGGGGCGAGCTGAATTGGGAGGGCTTTGAATGCTCAGCCTTGGCTCCGAGGGCAAGGCCCACCGAAATGCCCCACGTAGCTGTTAGCGGAGGAAAAGGGAGCATTCATGATCGTTTTAGCATTCAATTAAAGAGGCTTTTAAAAAGATTTTTTTAAAGAAAGGTTTTCTGGGGGACAATTGCTCCATTTTTTCCTGTTTCTTTTGCATATATTTGTCATATTTCTGTTCTGAAATGAACGTCTTCTTGTTTTCTTGCTTGCTGGCTCCTTCCTTCCTTCCTTCCTTCCTTCCTTCCTTCCTTCCTTCCTTCCTTCCTTCCTTCCTTCCTTCCTTCCTTCCTTCCTTCCTTTCTCTGTCCCTCCCTCCCTCTGTCCCTCCCTCTCTCCCTCCCTTCCCCTTCACTCTATTTCCCTTGTCCTCCCTCAACTTCCTCCTTCCCTCCCTCCCTCCTTCTCCCTCCCTTCTCCTTCCCCTCCCTCCCTCTCCCTTCCCCTCCCCTCCCCTCTCCCTCCCCGGCCCTCTCTCCCCTTCCTTCCTTCCTTCCTTCCTTCCTTCCTTCCTTCCTTCCTTCCTTCCTTCCTTCCTTCCTTCCTTCCTTCCTTCCTTCCTTCCTTCCTCTTCCATCTGCTCTCCCCCTTCATCTCCCCCTCCCTTCCTCTTCCCCTTCTTTTATTTATAAGTTTGCTTTTCAAGTAAAAAAGAACGTTCTGCTAAGCTTGGTTGTCTGGGTTAGGCATCCCCCTCAATATAATTGAGAAGGTATTTTAACCATGTCATCGCCTGGGCCTATTTTGGATTAAATTTAACCCTGTGGGGTTAGTGGAGTAGATCAGCTGACCTCTTTTTGGAGATCATTGATCCGCTGATCCACAGAACCAACAACCTGTTCAGCCAGTTGTGGCAGAGTCATCCTCATACGGTTGCAGGCTTGATTCTACCCACACCCCAAAGTCAGGGGAAACCAAATCTCGCTGTTGCATTTGCACAACATTTTGTGCCCGAAACAACTAAACCACATTGTGGTTTTATAGCATGGTCTGGTTCATACAATATGTAAAGAGGGTGACCTGGCACTGCCAATACACTGAAACAAATGAGCCAATCCCTGCACTTAGGAAACTATTTACATGTCTATTTAAAAGTGGTGTCCTCGCTCCTCACATCATTTAAAGCTAGTTTGTCTTTATTTATGGCCATATTTGGAAGCACTTGGCTATGTTTCACTTTAAGGCAAATGGAACATTGTCATTGTGGAGCCAGATGGGCAAACAAACAGGAGGGTAAACACGCAACCCCAGGACAAGGCAGAGTGGATGCCTGCTCCTACTTAATCGGAGGACACAAGCTGGCTGTGGGTGATGGGCCCTGTAGTGCAAAATTGGCCACTTGCAAGGTTGATTTGGATGATGTCAGACATCTAGAAAAAAATGTTTCCTTGTTTGTACCCTTCTTTGTCTATTGGGAAGAAAAAATGTGAGAAAAATGAGGTTATGTTGGAAGGAAACATAAAATATAAAAAGGAAGGAAGGAAGGAAGGAAGGAAGGAGGGAGGGAGGATAGGAGGGAGTGAATTGAAGAAAGGAGGGAGGAAGTGAAAGGGAGGAACGAAGGAGGGAGGGAGGGAGAAAGAAAGAGAGGGATAGATGAAGGAAGAAAAAGGAAGGAAAGGGAGAGAGGAAGAAAGGAAAGGAGGAAAGGATGAAGGGAGGGAGTGTAATGGGTTGGAGTGAGGGAAGAAAGGAGGGAGGAAGTGAAAGGGAGGAACGAAGGAGGGAGAGGGAGGAAGAAAGGAAGGGAGGGAAGGAGGGATGTAGGAAGGAAGGAAAAAGAGAGAGGAAGGAAAGGAGGGAAGGAGAGAGGGAAACTGAGGAAGGAAGGGAGGGAGATAAGGAAGGAGGGAGGAAGAAAGGGTAATGAAGGAGGGAGGGTGGGAGGGAGGAGGGAAGGAAGGAAGAAACAAGGTGGCAGGGAAGAAGGTATTTATTGATAAATAAGTGAATGAGGGTGAGACAAATAGAATGCAACCACCATGCAGCCATGTAACTAAATCCAGGCTATTCCCTGCAGTGTGATGGGTGTGTAAGCACGATCAACTCTCCCTCTTCTCCCCCCCCTTCCTTCCCCCCCTCCCCGCAAGCTGCAGGGCCAGAAGGTGGGGTGGTGCCTTTGGATAATGACAGCAGAAGGCAAAGGAATACAGACAGCTGGCAAACTGTCCCTCTATGCTACCCAGAAAGCAGCAAGGAACATCCAGAAGCTGCGATGGCTGAATGGCTCACTTTGCGGGGAAAGGGGAGATAAAAATCACAACTATTCAACCCCCCCCCCCAAAACCCCCCCCCACTGTGGTCTGAAGTTCCCTGCTGGGTGTCCCACCATAAAGACCCCAATTCTGCTATAGGAATATCTTCCAAGCTTTGCCAAATGTTTCCCAGAATTAAATGTGGGAAATTCTATTCTATTCTATTCTATTCTATTCTATTCTATTCTATTCTAT
>NW_020769425.1:1649350-1671381 GCF_900518735.1 Pseudonaja textilis | reverse complement strand
GAATCCAAAATGACCAGTGGCTTTAGAGTCATGAGCTTGCTGTAATATTTGGTTTCTCAGCTTCGCTGGCACATATAATTTGGCCTCCACCCATGCCAATCCATCTCTAACTGTACAGTTATTTGAGTGAGCAAGGAACCAATCATCTAGTTTTAGAGCATCTCTTAACTGTGCAGTCAAATCATTTGATAAATCAACCTCCTTCTTTTTCTGGGCTCTGGTAACCACTGGAGCTGCCAACTGTTTGGTTGGGACAATCGGCCGTACCACTTCTCGGTGAGCACTATTATATTGAGGTAATCTAGATAAAGCATCCGCCATGAAGTTCTTCCCCCCTGGAATGTACTTCAATGAAATATTAAAGTGCTTAAAGTACAGAATAATGTCAGCTGGTGCTCCAATCAAAATCCAAGAAAGAAATACTTAAGACTCTTTTAATCAGAGAAAAGATATCTTTTACTGGAAATCAAGTAGTAGCAACGAAAGAATTCTGAATCTGAGAAAATGGGCGCGTAAATCACATATACAAAGTAATGGCAACGTTCCCACCCCCAATAGTTCAATTGGCTCATCCAATTAAAAGTTGTGTATATCATCATGTGGGCATCTCCAGGTGGTGATGAGGCTTCTGTCCGTTGACCTTGACGTAGTTTGATAAAGGGTTGCAGCTGCGCATAGCAGAGGATAGAAACCTAAGCAAGAATGTACCCCACCCCCACCCCAGCTTATACAGTTCTGGTTTGTAACACCTCCAGCTCACTTCCCATAGCCAGCAGTTTGATTCTGACTGGCTCAAGGTTGACTTGGCCTTTCCATCCTTCTAAGGTCAGTAAAATGAGGACCCAGATTGTTGGGGTCAAGTTACTGACTCTGTAAATTGCTTAGAGTGGCCTGTCAAGCACTATGAAGCGGTATGTAAGTCTTAGTGCTATTGCCACTAATTTAACTGCAGTGATTCCCTTAACGACTGTGACAAGAAAGGTCGTAGAACGGGATAACATTCACTTAACAACTATTTCACTTAACAACAGAAATTTTGAGCTCCAAACTGGGCTCAAAATTTGTGGTTAAGTCCAGGACTTAACGACTGTATTCTCCTTTACCCAACTAGATGTCCAGAAAAACAAGACCTTGCCAATTTTTTAGGTTAATGAAATGCAGCATTAAATTGATCTTGCTGTTGGAGGTGTATTCAAACATTTAAGTGGAAGTTACTTTCCTGCAATTTAAACCCATTATTTTGTGTCGAACTCTGGAATGGCGGAGAATAGACCTCCTTCTGGGTGACAACAAGCCTTCGTACAAGTGAAGACTGCTAACACAACCATTCCCAATCTCTTCTGAGAGCTAATTGTTCCCCATATCTTTAGTTTTTACCTTGTGTGATCCTACCTGTTACTCTTCTTTGAACCTTTTCCTATCCAAATCCCTCTTAAGTATGGCACCCTCAACTGGACACAACATTTAAAACGGGATCTGACCAATACAGAAAACAGTAAAGTGAAGCCCATATGCTTCATAATCTGAAAATTATATATTTCTTTCTTTTTCCCCCCATATATGTTTTATTTTTATTCCTAAACATTTTGAATACAGTGTATTGTCAGGACATATCTGTCAGGATTCTGGCAGTTACCCCAATTAAATCATGAGTCTTGAGCCAAACTTCCAAAACTTCAAAAGGATTTATTGGGAGTTAACACATCTGGTGCTGCCTGGCTGTACCCGACTCTGAGACACATAACTCATTGTCACTCTTGACCCTGTTTTTTTCCCACCCACCCCCGTGTGTAACATAATTCATATTCTCCAGTGAGACACATTGATAGCCAAGAGTCATCAATCAGGCTCTCCACTTAGAATTTTGCGCAGCAGAAACTTCAGTCACCTAGTTGCTATCTTTGAAAAACCATTTATGGAATGCGCTTTCACTTTCCAAGCTGCCGCACTTCTCTTTCACACCCCTTTCCCCCCTCCCTTTCTGTTGGCAACTCTAAAAAGACCATAGAAATATTTTATGAGATGACAATATCATTTACAAAGTAGCAAAAAGAAAACAGAGATATTAACATATATACTAATAACAATAATAATAGTATAACAGTAATTTTAACTGAATTTCTCTTTATGTTAACTTATTTGTAATCCTGATAATTAAATCAACAAGTTTATAATTATAAACCCTCTTTATATTTAATTCATACATAACAGTAATCTTTCTTCACCTAATTTCTACGTCTTATCTCTAACCATTCATAAAATCTATTCCATGTTAAGTAATATTCTGTGTCTTCTTTATCCTTTATTTTTAATGTCAATCTATCCATCTCTGCACAGTCTAGTATGTTCCAAATTACATTCTCATCTGATGGGGTGTTCTTATTTTTCCAATATTGCACAAATACAATCCTTGCAGCTGTCAATACACGCAGGACAACTATATATTTCTTTTGATGATGCCTAGAATTAAAAACTTGCTTTTTTTGCAGCTAATTCACATCGCTGACTCAGAGTCAGCTTGACTTCAGAAATCAGTAATTTTTTCCGCAATTCCTGATTTTGGTTTCTCAAGGGAAGAACATGGCATTCTTTTATTTTGACAGCTTCTCCAACGTCACCAAGGTCATTCTGACCTGCATTTCTGCCTCCAAGAGAATTAGGGATCTTACCCAAATTTGTGTCATCTACAAATCTGAGAAGTGCACTTGCTCAGCTGTTGCCAGGACTGAATCTTGTGGTATTTACTTCATTGACAACTCCTTCCAGATTGATGAGGAACTTCTGAGTAGGTGACTATAACATTTATATTTTTAAAATGTGTTCACTTAGGTATTGTGATCGTGTAAATGTACAGTATGTATTGCCAAATTATGTTAAGAGAAGAAAAGAGGTACATATAAAAAGGACTTTAAAAAGTGAAAAAAATACAATAGGAGAAAAATGAAAATATAACATATAATTTATAATAATTACCTGTTGCAATTAGAGCTAATTTGGTCTAGAGCAGGGGTGTCAAACTCGATTTCATTCAGGGCCATAACAGGGTTGTGTTTGATCTCGGGGGGCGGTGTGTGTGTGTGTGTGCCCAGGGGCATGACCAGTGGGCGTGGCCAACATAATGTCACTCTTCGAGGCTCCATTTTCAACCACGATGGCATCCTGAAGCCCTCTGCCAGTGAAAACAGAGCACACGGCCTTAGTTTTCACTGGCAGAGGGCTGCAGGAGGCCGTTGTGGCCAAGAATGGAGCCCGGGCGGCAGTGGTGGGATTCATTTTTTTTTAACTACCTGTTCTGTGGGTGTGGCTTGGTGAGCGTGGTGTGGCTTGGTGGGCGTGACAGGGGAAGGATACTGTAAAATCTCCATTCCCTCCCCACCCCACTAACCTGCTTTCCAGCTCTGTTCTCCTGTGCAGGGAAACCAAAGAAGACCCAGCCGATCAGTTGGGACTTGGAAGGCAGAGAATAGATGGGGGTGGGGCCACTCAGAGGTGATATTTGCCGGTTCTCCAAACTACTCAAAATTTCCACTACTGGTTCTCCAGAACTGGTCAGAACCTGCTGAATACCACCTCTGCATGAGTAACGATGTGTTGAGACTCTTGGACTAAAAATGAATACCACCTCTGCCAGGTGGGCCTTGTGTGGCTTCCCTGAATTCCATTTTTGTAGACAGAGGCACCGCAGGCCAATCCTTCATTGTTTTCAGGGTGGCCCCATGGGCCAGATCTAAGCATCCCATGGGCTGGATCCAGTTGCCAGGCCTTCAGTTTGACACCCCTGGTCCAGTGTTTGAGGTCCGAGAGAAATGGGCTTTAGTTTAAATAAACGGGACAAATAAACAAACCAACCAGCAGCGAGTCAAATAGAAACACATCCTGAAAAATCATCCAGGGTGCTCCACTTGTGAACATAACAGGGCGTTGGTGGTGGTGGGGAGCGGCTTTAATGATGGAAAGTTATTTAGTGCAGCATGGAGTTAATTGCTTCTAATCACTGCTTACATCCATCTGGTTTTATGGTAGACAACAAACCTCTTCATCGGATTTGCTCATTAGGCATACTGTAAATCACAGAAATATCCTGGCATTTCACATATTGTGATCCTATTAGCCAGGCTGCATTTCTTGCCTAGCCACAGAAACAAAGCGTCATGGCAGCGTCGCTATTAAGATGCCGTCAGATCTGGATAACCGGTTTATTTATTTATGTTAGTGTTTTTCAACCTTGACCACTTGAAGAGATGGGGACTTCAACTCCCAGAATTCCCCAGCCAGCCACAAAGTCCACTTTATGATCTAGTCCTATGTATACAGTGGCATTTTTAAACTATTTAACTTACTAAATGTTTTAGATAGGTTTTAGACTACGTTTTTAATTATTATTTTAATTATTTTAATTTCTAAATACTTGTAGTGTGATTGTGATGTGGTATTTTGGGCACTGTGCTGGAGTAGCTTTCAAATTTCATTGTATTCGTGGAATGCAATGCAAATAAAGGTAAATTCTAAATTCTAAAATGAGGTGGGGACTTCAACTCCCAGAATTTCTGGGAATTGGAGTCCACAGGTCTTAAAGTAGGCAAGGTTGAAAAATACTGATTTATTTGCATCCATTGTGTATCACAGAAATGACTCTTGGGGACACTTTTTTTTTTTACATTCCTGTTGTGGGTTTTATTGAAGTTTTCCTTGAAGTTCAGGCAGGTCCATTGCCATTTTGGGTTCAAAGTATTATGGGAGAATAGACACCAAGGCCTGTTCCAGGTAGTCCTGAGCTTACAACCGTTCATTTAGTGGCCATTCGCAATTATAACGGCACTGAAAAAAGTAACTTATGACCGTTTTTCACACTTACGACCGTTGCAGCATCCCCATAGTCATGTGATCAAAATTCAGACGCTTGGCAACTGACCCATATTTATGATGGTTGCAGTGTCCTGGGGGGTCACATGATCCCCTTTTGTGACCTCCTAACAAGCAAAGTCAATGGGAAAGCCAGTTTCGCTTAACGACCATGTGGTTAATTTAACAGCTGCTATGATTCACTTAACAACTGTGGCAAGAAAGGTCATAAAATGGAGCAAAACTCACTTCCGTCTCGCTTAGCAACAGAAATTTTGGGCTCAGTTGTGGTCATAAGTCAAAGGCTATCCTATTTTTCTCCCATGACTGAGTTTTATTACATTAAGCCCGTATCTAGGCCTAGCCTTCCTAAATTGGGCTGAATTTGGAACTCCTTGGCTTCATTCATCCTGTTTTATCCCCATTCCCCCCACCAAAAAAAACCCCATGTGCTGTTACTTTGCAAAACTTATAAAACTTTATAAATTAAAACACCACCCTCTGTGTGTTTTAATTTTAAACAACGAAAGTGTGTGCAATTAGAAAACTGAAACTCTTTTTTTAAGTATTCAAATCGCATAATTGGGAAGGACTTTTTGAAATTCCAGAGTGGTTGAATGTATTATAATGAGATTTTTTTTTAAAAAAAGTTTGTGAACATTTCTTAATGTACAGTGAAGAGTGAGCACACAAATTGCTTTTTCCAGCAATTAATCCTAAATTAAGTCCATTTATCTCATCAGTACCCACCATCTTAGAAATGGAATTTGTTTTCTGAAGAGGGCACTTCAGAGAGGAATAAAATGGTGTAAGGTAAAGGTTCCTTTGCACAAATGTGCTAGTTGTTTCTGGTTCTAGGAGGCGGTGCTCATCTCCGTTACAAAGCCAAAGAGCCAGCGCTGTCTGAAAACGTCTCCGTGGTCATGTGGCCGGTATGACTCAACGCCGAAGGCGCATGGGATGCTGTTACCTTCCCACCAAAGTGGTCCCTATTTTTCTACTTGCATTTTTTACATGCTTTCGAACTGCTAGGCTGGCAGAAGCTGGGACAAGGAACGGGAGCTCACTCCGTTATGTGGCGCTAGGGATTCAAACCGTCAAACTGCCGACCCCTCTGATCGACAAGCCCAGCATCTTAGCCACTGAGACAATGAAACTAGAACATAGAATAATAAGAGTTGGAAGGGACCTTGTAGATCATCTAGTCCAACCCCCTGCTTGAGCAGGAGACCCTATACCATTTCAGACAAATGGCTGTCCAGTCTCTTTTTGAAAGCCTCCAGTGATAGAGCAGCCACAACGTGTGAAGGCAAGTCAATTTACGGATTGATTGGTTTCACCATTAAAAAATGATCCTTTGTTCTAGATTGGTTGGTTTCTAACCATTGTTTCTTCTAACCATTGTTTCCTTTTGGTCCTTTGGGGAATAGTTCAACTCCTATCCAGTTCCTGTAACTGTTCTTCATATTTTTTAGCCTCCAGTCCCCTAATCATCTTGGTTGCTCTTCTCTGCACTCTTTGCTAATTCAAAACTCTACTAGATCTGAAGATTGTTCATTGTTGGCATAATCCACAAAGTGTTCTGGTTCACGTTATCAGTGATTAACAATATGGCCACCTCCAGATGAAGATTCAGATCTGCGTTTTAAAGGAGGTAACCAGCATCTTGAATCTCACCCGGAAGCACACTGAAAGTCTAGTACAGCCTGTGCAGCAGTTGTGTTGCACAGATTAACTTTGGAGCACCCAGAACTCCATGTGCTACCAGATTCTGCAGCAGTTGCATCTTACAAAAGTTCCTCAGGTCAGGTCAATGAAGAGTGTGTTGCAATAATTTAACAGGAAAGTCACTAAGGGATGAGTGATGGTGTGTTGAGACTTTTCAACCAAGAATAGTTGCGACTGGCATCCTGGAAGAATCCATGCAACATCCCCCAGCCACAGCTACCTACTTGGGCAAGAATTTTGAGTCCACCCAGATTTTGCATCAACTGGTTCTGGGAGAGTCCAAGCCCATCAAGATTTAAGGTGTGTCATTCAGGACCACCATCCTAGCAAAATACACCTTCCAGAAGGTTCGATAGCAGTTTCATTTGCCTCTTTTGTGTTGTCCGCTTATTGTAACACAATTAAAAATAGGCAGAAGAGGAATTTAAAGACAGTAGCCTAGGCAACCCCTCACGCTTCTGTCGGCTAATTAAACAGATGCTTCTGAAATAGTTCAAAACAAGTAAATGAGGAAAAAAACATACCAATGAATGAACTTCTTTCCTGTTTGCTACAAAAAGCATTTGGAGTATCATTGTGGGGAGGGAGGCAAGTACACAAAGTCAGCCTCTGAGTGTGAAGAATTGCAGTGGTTTGTGTATTCTGTTCGCAAGTGTGCAAGCCAAATAGGCTAAAACTTTGGAATAAGAGTTAGCCTGAAATGCAGCTAACCAGGGGTGGGATTCTACCAGTTCGTACCTATTCGCTAGAACCGGTTGTTAACATTCTAAGCAGTTCGGAGAACCGGTTGTTAGAAGAAATGACTGGGCTAATCCTGTAAGGAAGGCAGGAAGGAAACATTCTGGTGTTGCTTACAGAAACTGCCTCTCCGTTAACCCTTATTACATTCTTGGCAAGACTAGACTTCCTGTCTCAGGAATGTCTCTGGAGTATTTTTCCCTCTTTTGCTAGTGCTTTGCTTGTGTGGAGTGACCATTCAAAGTTACAATGGCACTGAAAAAAGTGACTTATGACCCTTTTTCATACTTACGACTGTTGCAGCATCCCCACAGTCATGAGAGGCCAGGCGAGGAGATGCGTGCCTCGATGTGAGTGATGTTGAGTTGGCCACGCCCAGCCAGTCACATGACCACCTAGCCTCGCCCACAGAACTGGTTATTAAAAAATTTGAATCCCACCACTGAAGCTAACTACAGAGTTACAGCCCTTTCCGAGCAGTTTGCAGATTGTCCCCCAACAATCTGGGTCCTCATTTTACCAACCTTGGAAGAATGGAAAGCTGAGTCAACCTTGAGGCCCGTCAGGATCGAACTCCAGACTGTGGGCAGAGTTAGCTTGCAATACTATATTCAAATCACTGTGCCAGCAAATCCCACTCAGTTTGCTGTTTGTTCTTCATTGTATATCTAGTGTTCTTCTTTGCTGGAATTTGACCTTCAGAGGATTGTGTAAGAACCTTTGGACTAATCTAAGTGACTTGAATTAGGCTCTTTGGCATTATGCTCTGGCCAAGTTAATGCTAGTCAATAAATTAAATTTCTAGAAGAAAAGGATTGTTATACACATATAAAATATTGTTGTGTCCCATCCACCCAACTTTTGACAATGAAAAAACCATCATACGGATTAAAGAATGAGTGCTTGAGCTGGAACTATTTTTAAAAAAACAGGAGCCAAAGTCTTTATTACTGCAATGGCAGCTTGGGTGATAAGGTCTTCTTATTTAAATATTTTATCATATCCTTTCTCCTTGCACAGAATGATACTTTCATTAGACAGACTAAACAACCTGCCATTTATGGCCCTGGAGGGAAATTTGGACTACATATTGCCAAAAGATGTGGCCTTCTCCCATAGAATTTCACATTTTGCTACGTGGTGCAGTTAAGAATCTGGGTTTGTTGACTGGAAGCAATGGTGGGATTCAAATCTTTTTTCCTACTGGTTCTGTGGGTGTGGCTTGGTGGGCATGGTGTGGCTTGGTGGGCATGGCAGGGGAAGGTTACTGCAAAATCTCAATTCCCTCATGTTAGGAATATGGGTCACCTAACAGCTATTTGGGTTAGAAATATACATAAACCAGGATAAACATTTTAAAACTGTATCTTTAAGAAAATGCAAAACTGTAATTAGGTGTGGTTTCTCACACAGCCATAAGATGGAGCCAGAAAGGTGTATTGTCTTAGTCTGAGTCTCAGAAGAGAGTGTAAGTGTATCTCTGTTTCCTTCTTTTGGAAAGTATTGCCGTTGCTCCATTTCTTCTAATTGACTGATATTACTGGATTTAATGTAAGTCTATTACTGAATTTTTTTTAGACACTGGACTTTGATATTTGGATTATCCCTGGATTGAAAAACTGACTGATTTACCTGTAAATGATTTTGGATTGCTTATTTTGGACTTTGCTTAAACCTTTCTGGAAGTAAAAACCTACATTTACTGTACAGTGTATCTGTGTACTGTGTGTGTATTATTCAAACACTTCTCTCAAATACGTCTCCCTGTATGCGCTCATTCTCCTAACGGGGAATTACCTCAACACCTCCCCACCCCACTTTTCTGCTTTTCAGCTCCGTTCTCCTGTGCAGGGCAACCAAAGAAGACCCAGCCAATCAGCTGGGACTCAATGGGAGGCAGAGAATAGATGGGGGCAGGGCCAGTCAGAGGTGGGATTTGCTGGTTCTCTGAACTATTCAAACTGCTACAAGTTCTCCAGAACTGGTTAGAGCCCACTGAATACCATCTCTGACTGAAAGGTTGTCAGTTCGAGACCCAAATACCATGTGACAGAGTGAGCTCCTTGCCTCAGCTTCTGTCCATCTAGCAGTTTGAAAACAGGCAAATGCAAGTAGATAAATAGGTACCCCTTTAGTGGTAAGGCAATAGTGTTCCTTGTTCCTTGGGCTGGCCACATGACCACAGAAGTGTCTTCGGACAATGCTGGCTCCCTCAGCTAGGAAATGGAGATGAAAAGTGCCCCCTAGAGTCAGACACAACTCAACAGGGGAAACTACTTTTTAATCTTTTCATCAACCAAAACAGACTTTGGTTAAAAAGTATATTAATATTTGTGCTGACTTCTTGCTTGAGCTGGTTCGCTGAGGAGAACACTCCAGTTTTGTTCCATAGGAGTTTGGTCAAATTTTGTTCAATTATGATTGTTGTGAAAACTTTGGATTTAACTTCAATAGATGTATTTCTAGTCAGATGATCTAATATTCTATAAAGTTCCTAGTTTTATTTCCCTTTATTTCTACTTCGCTGTATTGTATTGATCTTTGTATCTAAACGGAGCTAAACGAAATCCTTTATGAGCCTGAAAAATAAGATTAAAAATGTTTTAGTAAATATAGTGAAAAGGAATTCATTAAATCTCATAACTTCATCCTTTCCAGGTCTCTGGTTTTCTGTGGAATTCTGAAATGTAGTTTGCGGAGAGATCATAAGAAAGTACCAAAAGATGGGAGTTTATATATAGTAAATGTTTATAGATGGAGTAGTTTTACATCTGGCGAATAACTTATAGCAACGGCACTTAGACTTACATCTTGCTTCATAGTGCTCTACAGTCCCCTCTAAGCGGTTTACAGAGTCAGCCTATTGCCCTCCAATAATCTGGATCCTCATTTTACCCACCTCAGAAGGCTGGAAGGTTGAGTCAACCTTGAGCCCGCTGAGATTCGAACTGCCAAATTGCTCTCCGATATTTCGTGGCCGCACAATATTGTGCAAGAAAAAAAAAAGTGTTCTGACATCTTTTAATCTTCACCCTGCATTTCTCCTGACCGGCTTCATGTCAACATCAATTGAAGTCGATGGGATTTTGGGTGGTCTAGGCTTTTGATTTGTGGTGTACTTAAGATGTTCCCTTCGCCGTTCAGATCAGCGTGTCTGCATTGTACATCATCTTGTTCTTTAAAGAGTGAGTTGTCAAGTTACAAGCACAAGCTCTTCCCTCCTTATTTATCAAAACAGACAAGCTTTGCCTCAGATGGGAAAGCTGTCTTGACTTGCCGATGTCTTCTGAAGTAGTCAGTCACACTTGCTGAGGGACCCGAGCCCCCTTTCTCTCTTAAGGAAAACACAAACAATTACCTCGATAGATACCTTATGCAGATTATGAGCCTTGTCATTCATTTGCCAGGGCCAAACCCAATGGCTTGATCTAGCATGATGGATGGACGGGGTATAATGAATGTTCAGGCTAAAAACCCTGCCATTAGAGCAGATTCCCATCAAGAAGATGGATGGCTTTGAAGCTGAATGTTTAAATTTATCTCTGGCTTAAAGGCAGCAAACGGAGCCCCGGATTTGCCAATATAATAGCACTTGCCAGGAAAACAACAATAACTAGCAATAAGTTGTAATTTATTGATTTTTTTTTAAAAAATATTAAACTGGGTTTTGAAGCTGGTTTTCAGAAGGACAACTACCTGTCTAAAAGTGTTGGGCTCCTTAATGGACCCAGAGGAAGAGGAGGAATAACAGAATAACAGAGTTGGAAAGGCCCTTGAGGTCTTCTAGTCCAACCCCCTGCTCAGTAAGGAAACCCTACATCATTCCAGACAAGTTGCTTTCCATACTCTTCTTAAAAACCTCTGTAGAAAGTTGTCACCCACCTTTCCCCTAGAAGAATGAAATATTTTAGGGAATATTAAAAAGGTGGACTATTATATTTCCCTAAAGGGAGAAATGTGCTCTTGGAGACAGAAAGCAGCCCCCACCTTTCTTAATAGCCCTCAGCAAATGTCAACACTTAAGAGATGGATAGCTCTATTCATAAGCAAATTCCCTGCAGCAAGGTCTGAACAAAGGTAGGTAGCCCTCAGCCACAATGGGAACTGCCCAACAAGCCCCTTCATTGCATCCGCCCAAACTTCAACCTAACATAGCTCAGACAAACTCCTAGGACTTGTACTTGGCCCCATGGGAGTCTGACAACAGCCAATAGAATACATGTTCTTGCATAGAAACAGGAAGCTCAAGTGCAAAGCCCAAGAGAAGGTATAAAAACCCCTCACCCTCAACTCCATGGGATCAGCTGCCCCCCACCCAACCATCCATGGGGTTCTGCTTCATTATTAAACCATCTTTCTAATCAGCCTCCAGCCTCCATTTTGTCTCCAGTGCCTTTCTCCCAGCTTGGAACTGAACCAGATGGACATTTCTTCCCACATCTCCCATGTGAACACCCACCACTTCTGCAGGCAAGTTCTAAGAGGGAGGAGGAGGAGGAGGAGGAGGAGGAAAGTAGAGGCTGAGGTTACAAATGAAGACAGGGGTCCTAAGATTTCAATCTTCTTCTCAGATCAGTTCCAAGAAAAAAAGCACATCAACCTCATGTTAAAAGACACATTTGGAAATGTCCCCAAAAGCGTGATGCTTCCAACAGCAGAGTTTGCAATGCAGCTGATCAGTTTAGTTGAAATGAGGATTGGAATCAGGCCAGAAGGTGTCATTTTGCCTGGGTTATATAAGCTGTTGTTGTAGTATAGGTTAGAATGACATAGCACACAAGTAAATGGAATAAGGTATACTTCTACCAATGTGGCTTTGTGGGAAAAAAATGTGGAGAGGGATGTATATTATTCTCTGGTTGAAAAAAAAAGAGTGCAAGTGTTAAATGGGGAAGCTATTTACCATTTTCTGTATTTTCCTGGTAAAGGTAAGAAATATGCAGATCAGGAATGAGAAAGAGGTTCAGCTTGAAAAACAGAATAACAGAGTTGGAAGGGACCTTGGAGGTCTTCTAGTCCAGCCCCCTGCTCAGCCAGGAAATCCTATCCTATTCCAGACAAGTGGCTGTCTAGTCTCTTCTTAAAAATCTCCAGTGTTGGAGCATCCATGACTTCTGAAAGTGAGCCATTCCATTGGATAATGGTTTCCAGTGTCAGGAAATTTCTCTTTAGTCCTAGGTTGCTTCTCTCCTTGATTATTTATTTTATTTTGTTTATTTATTTGATTTGTCAATTGCTTACAAGATAATAGGTATAAGTATAAACATGAGTAAGAATACAGGAAATAGGTACGAAAAAATGGGGACAATAGGACAGGGACGGGAAGCACAATGGTGCTCTTATGCACGCCCCTCACAGACCTCTTAGGAATGGGGCTAAGTCAATAGTGGATAGTTTCCACCCATTGCTTCTTGTCCTGCCCTCAGGGGCTTTGGAGAATAGCTTGACTCCCTCTTTTTTGTGGCAGCCCCTGAGCTACCATATCTCCTCTAGTCCTTCTTTTCATAAGATGAGACCTACCCAGTTCCAGCAATCGTTCTTCCTATGTTTTAGCCTCCAGTCCCCGAATCATCTTTGTTGCTTTCCTCTGCACCCTTTCTGGAGTCTCAATATGTTTTTATATTATGGTGACCAAAACTGGATGCGGTATTCCAAGGGTGGTCTTACAAAGGCATTATAAAGCAGTATTAACAATTCACGTGATCTTGATTCTATCCCTCTGTCAATGGAGGCTAGGATTGCAGTGGTTTTGCATCACATTGGCTCATATTTAAGTGAATGTTGATTAGGACTCCAAGACCCTTTTATCAGTTACTGCTATTGAGCCAAGTTTCACCTAAATATGGACCTGTACATTTGGATTTTTCCGGAGGCAACTGGACTCCCTTGCTTTTTCTTTTGAAGACATTTCGATTCTCACCCAAGAAGCTTCTTCAGCTCCGACAGGATAGGCAGGAGGACTGAAGAGCTGAAGAAGCTTCTTGGATGAGAAGCAAAACATCCTCAAAAGAAAAAAAAACAAGGAAGTCCAGTTGCCTCCCAAAAAAGCACCTTTGGGACAACCATGACCTGGAGGACTGAAAATCTCTACAGACTGTATATTTTTCTCACCACTGAATTTCATTTTGTTATCATTTGAGAATTCCCTAGTTGGGATGACTTCAAGGTCAAGCTCAGCATTCTGTTTTTTAGGATAGCCAGGCAAGTCTTAGAACCAGATGCAGAAGGTCCTGTTCATCTTTCCAGTTTGAGAATCAGAGCTATGCCCCATCTGAAGTGGTGGGTTTTATTTCCTGTTGAAGATAACAACTACAGGTAGAGTTATACTCTACGAAGCTCTCTAATTTTCAAAAGCACTGTATCAGAAGGCTGGACTAGAAAAATGGATGGAAACTAACCAAGGACAGAAACAACCTAGAACTAAGGAGAAATTTCAATAATATTTTTTATTATTGAGCTAATAGAAGACGTAAACTCTCAGTTAGAATGAAGATCATCACTGCAGACAAGTCAGGACAGAATGATTAAAATCCAACCAAAATAGAAATTTAAAGTTGTAGTTATAGAAACACTATCTCCCAATATTAAAAAGCAAAAGTAAAAAAGGTACCAGAGTATCATCTTGGCAAGGACCTCCAGAGAGGGCATAAAGTAATTGAAAAAGCTTTGTTCAATGAAAATCTAGAATAGTAAGACACCTCAAAACCAGACAGGGAGAGGGTGTGGTCATAATTCATGGATAGGTCCAAGCAAAACTCACCTGTTAAGATGATTTAGCACCAAACTATTTGTAGATTGACTTCAGTGAATGAAAAGAGGAACTGAACAATAGTGGAAGACCAAGCACCTGAGGGTAGGACAAGAAGCCATGGATGGAAACTAATCAATGAGAGAAGCAACCTAGAACTAAGGAGGAATTTCCTGACAGAACAATTAACCAGTGGAATGATTTGCCATCAGAACTTGTAAATGCTCCAACACTGCAGGTTTTAAAGAAGTGATTGGACAGTCACTTGTCTAAAATGGGATAGGGTTTCCTGGCTGAGCAGGGGGTTCAACTAGAAGACCTCCAAGGTCCCTTCCGTTATTCTGTTATGGAGATGAATGTGTTTTGGGTGCTTCCAGAGGTCTATGAAACAAGTAATGTTGAAATGTTTGGGGCACTTATTTGATGAGGAATCCTACTTCGCTCTTCATTCTTGCTCCTTGTGGCCAACATACCAGGGATGCCAATCTCCCCTGCTCATTGGCTGCCAAATGAGCAATATTCAGGCTTTCCCATTTCCCTCAACAGTCTGTCCAGACGCCTGGACAACTGGAACAAATCTGCCCCTGTTCTCCGTGTAGGGACTTTATGAAAAATTGCTGCCTGCTCCAATGCGATGTTTCCACCCCCCCCCTCCACACACACCCTTCCCCAATTCGATTACACGGATACTCGGTTTAATAATCATGGCCACGCAGGTCTCCAAGACCGCTTGCCAAAACCCGGGTCATCCAAAGTCATTTGGTGAAGGAATCCATGATGATCAATGCTTGCAGTGATAAATTCCTGGTTGATCGCGGCAGCCCGCAGCAGCCTCTTCTCGTAATGACATTCTGCTCTTGTTGGCAAGCGGCCTTCATCTGCTGCTCCCCCCCACCGCCACCAGCCCCCTCCCATCACAAGTCACAGAAAGCAATGACAACATCCGCAGCCACAACAAATCCAAGGGAGGCTTTTGAGAAACAGAAGGCAAAGGTGGTGTGATTGAATACCCTAGGATATTTCTTTCCTATGACCTTTAGTCTCCAGGCTTGGCTGCCCAGAAGTATCCAAAATTCTCCCGCCACCCTGTTTTGCAGCCTCTTCTGTTTGAAATGGAGTCAGGTGTCTTCAGGAAGAAGGGGGCATGTTGCGAAGCAAACATATTGCTAGCTTAAGGGTCATTCCTTTTTAAATTATTTTTTTAAAATAAACTTTATTAAATATTAAAAATACATGCATAATACAAAACATTTCAAACAATACGAAACCAAAAAGATATACATCACCAATAAACATAAAAACATAAACATTTCTACTTGCTGAGACGGTGTGTTCTTATCAAACAATTTTCCAATGCTTACTTCCCATCTCTGGTAAATACTCCTATCATAACCTCTTTATATTTTCCCTTCCCTATCTGTTTACTCGCAGGTTTCTATCCTTTATCCAATTATACCAGTTTTCCCAAACTGTACAATGTTTTAAGTCTTCCTTATCTTTTAACTTTGGGTTGAGTTTATCCATTTTCGCACAGTTGTAGATCGTCTGGATGATCAAATTATCCGTTGGCATCGGGTCCCCCTTCCAACATTGATCTAATGCTATCCTTGCTGTAATTATTGTATGTAAAATTAAATATTTCATTTCTTTTGAGATTTCACCTTTTGTTATTCCCAACAAAAAAAAAAATTAACCATCATTCCTTGTAGCCCAAAGATTATACATGCAACTACTATATTTCAACCTGCACCTTGGATACATGGTAGTAGTCTTCCAATATTTTAGGGGCTGTCACAAAGAAGATGGAGACAAGCAGGGGTGGGATTCAAATAATGTAACAACGGGTTCTCTGCCCTAAAGACTGGCTGGGGTGGACGTGGCCATGGAGGCATGGCCAGCGGGTGTGACAGGCAGCACTTGATCTTCTGCAGTCCCCTGGGAGCAAAAATGGACCACGGGGGTGTGTGTGTGTGTGTCTCTGCTGCACCTCCCCACACCCCATTTGGGCCTAGTAGGCCTCCCTGCACTTACCTGGGAGCCAAAATGGGGTGTGTGGAGGCTCCTGGAAGGGGCAGGGCAGTGAGGGGCAAGTCAGCAATTTAACAACTGGTTCGGCTGAAGTGGTGTGAACCACTTGAATCCAGGGGTAGGATTCCAATTTTTAACAACCGGTTCTGTGGGCATGGCTTAGGTGGTGGGTGTGGCTTGGTGGTCATGTGACTGGGTGGTTGTGGCCAACTCAATATCACTCACATCGAGACATGCATCTCCTCGCCTGGCCTCTCATGACTGTGGGGATGCTACAACAGTCGTAAGTGTGAAAAAGGGTCATAAGTCACTTTTTTCAGTGCCATTGTAACTTTGAATGGTCAATCCATACAAGCAAAGTACCAGCAAAAGAGGGAAAAATACCCCAGAGAAGTTCCTGAGACAGGAAGTCTAGTCCTGCCAAGAACGTAATAAGAGTTAACGGAGAGGCAGTTTCTGTAAGCAACACTAGAATGTTTCCTTCCTGCCTTCCTTACAGGATTAGGCCAGTAATTTCTTCTAACAACCGGTTCTCTGAACGGCTTAGAATGTTAATAACCGGTTCTAGCGAATAGGTGCGAACTGGTAGAATCCCACCCCTGGTTGAATCCCACCACTGGGGGCAACCTATTCTCCAAAACACCTGAAGGCAGGACAAGAAGCAGTGACTCGAGGGACTCACAAGAGTCTTCTCAACACCACAGTTCAAAGACATCAATTCTTTGGTGCTCATCCTTCCTTGTGGTCCGGCTCTCACACTCATACATTACTACTGATGGACCTTTGTTGGCAAGACGAGGTCTCTGCTTTTTAATATGCTGTCTAGTTTTTCCTTAGCTTCCCTCCCAAGGAGCGAGTTACTTTTAATTTCACTGCTTGTCTCTTCTCTTATTCAGCATTCATGGAATAATTGTTTGAGCCAACAATACGAGAAGTCATACTGAAATTCTAAGAACACAAGAGAGAAAGGGTGAACATTTATAGGATAGGAGGCAGGGATGGGCTGCTGGGGGGTCTGCAGGGGTTCGGGAGAGCCCCTAGCTAAGATTCTGTGCAGCTCAGAGAACCCCCAAATCTCACTTCTGGCTGGCCCCGCCCATCCCACCCCACCCCTCCCAGGAGTCCCCACATGGTCCGTTTTGGATGCAAGTAAGTGCAGGGTGCGCACGGAGGCTCGGGGAGGCAAAAAACAGGCCTCCTGGAATTTCGGGAAGACTAGAAATGGGCCTGTTTCCGGCTTCCAGAGAGTCTCCAGAGCCCTGGGATGTTGTTTTCACCCTGCCAGAGGTTCAAGGAAAGCCTCCGGAGCCTGGGGAGGGCAAAAACAAACACACCCCGCCATGGTGCAGGAGGACAACTAGGCCACGCCCACCATGGCCATGCCCAACCAGCAACCAGGAAGAGAACCCTTTGCTAAAATTTTTAAAGCCCACTCTTGGGAAGAGGCCTCCATGTCAACCCTGAAGCTGACCTGACTGGAGCCATATTGTAGCTTCTGTGTTGCCACACTGGAGCTAAGGGAAAGGGAGGGGCGGATTAGAGATAGAGGCGGTTGTGTAGCCAAAATAAAATACTTTCTCGTGAGAACCAAGGATATTCTCACACCTGGATCACGGCAGGAGGAGTGAGGTCACCAGACAACCAGACAGCGTCTTGATTGGACCACGTGACGGATGTTTTGGGGTTGTGGGAAAACTGTCTCTTTTAACTAGGTGAAAACCACGGGAAACTTCTGAGTTGGGTTTCATCAGATCTGTGCCAATATGATATTTGCAATAAAGCTATTCTTTGAGAATTTCACCTGCCTCAGAGTTTTGCTTACTAGGGGGGAGTATTACTTGGAATCCTGACACCCCATTTTTAATTATTTTAGGCTGAACTTTGGAAAACAGAAAATTCTCTCATAAACTCCCCCTCCCAATATCTAGCCTCGCAAATACTTCTTATTTTTATAGGTTATTTTTAAAAATCCTCATCAAAGTGTGTTGGGCCCAAAAATTGCCATGTCAAAGGCAGCAGCAGAATAAAATGAAATTATTATTTTTTTTCTAAAAAAGAATCTGGATTTCCAGATGGCTTTTATATTTTTATTATTGAGCTAATAGAAGACGTAAACCCTCAGTTAGAATAACGATCATCAATCCAGACAAGTCAGGACAGAGTGAATAAAATCCAACCAAAATAGAAACTTAAAATTGTAGTTATAGAAACACTTTCTCCTAGCATTAAAAAGTAAATGTAAAAATGGCACCAGACGGCATAAAGTAATTGAAAAAGCTTTGTTCAATGAAAATCTAGGATAGTAAGACACCTCAAAACCAGACAGGGAGAGGGTGTGGTCATAATTCACAGATAGGTCCAAGCAAAACTCACCTTTTAAGATGATTTAGCACCAAACTATTTCTTGTTTGACTTCAATGAATGAAAAGAGGAACTGAACAATAGCGGAAGACCAAGCACCTGAAGGCAGGACAAGAAGCCATGGATGGAAACTGATCAAGGAGAGAAGCAACCTAGAACTAAGGAGGAATTTCCTGACAGAACAATTAACCAGTGGAATGATTTGCCATCAGAAGTTGTAAATGCTCCAACATTGGAAGTTTTTTAAAAGATATTGGACAACCATTTGTCTGGAATAGTATAGAGAAGGGGTGTCAAACTCAATTTCATTGAGGGCCGCATCAGCATTATGGTTGCCCTCAAAGGGCCAGTTCCAAGTTAGACTATGAGGTGGATTTGTACTTTGCCTATAGAGCCAGCTACGACCCCTATATAACCCCCTGCAGCAGGCAATAGAATACATGTTCTTGCACAGGAGTAGGAAGCTCAAGTGCAAAGCTCAGAGGAGGTATAACCCCCTCCACTCTCAATTTCATGTGGTCAGCTGCCCAGAGCCATGTGCTTGGTGGTCCTGTTCATCATTAATCCATCTTTCCAACCGGCCTCCAGTCTCCATTTTGTCTCCAGTGCCTTTCTCCTAGCTTGGAACTGAACCAATGGATATTTCTCCAACACCGGTGACCAACTCAGATTGGATCCTGCAACATTATCCATATATTTGCCTTCGTTGGCTTTCAGAAATGTCACAGGTGAAAGGAGCTTCCTTTATTCAGTCAGCATTTGGGCCTCTCTATAATAGTCCCTAATAGAAAGAAGAATGAGCTGTTCTCCAGAACTCTCAAATTTAATTCAAAGGTCATATAGGTAAATGTAGGAAGCAGGTGAGCATGATGAAAAGGAAGGAACTTTCCTGCGAGGCAGGACCATCAACCTGCATGGTATCCGTTATTATTATTGTCAGAAATGTTTTCCTCCCTCGGCTGTCTCCATGAAATATGCTATGTGTGCTCAACCAAATGCTAATAAACAGGTGTTCCCATCTCAAGACCGAACAATTGGCACTCACAGAGCGGTGCGACTGCCAAGGCAGCCGCCAAGCCGACGATGAAATGGCGATGGAAACAACAGCTCCCAGGAGAGATACACATTGCCAACGTGTTCGGCCTTCCTCTCTCCCGCTCCCTACCCTACAGAACAACAAACGTCCTTCCTATCAGGAGCCTGACATTCTGCGTTGCAGAAGGCAAAAACTTCTGATGGGTGAATCTGCCTCTTTATTGATGCGCCATGTTCCTATTTCGGTTATCTTAACATTTCACAGCCAAAAACAACTTACAGATTGTCAGCCACTAATACATCATGTAGCAGCAATAGGTAGGAGGAAGAGGGGCTCAGCAGATGCTGGAGCGATTCAAATGTTGGTCTCTGTACAATTTGACAATCAGCTGGCATGGCGGAGACGTGGAAGCTCAAGATACAGAGCTGGAACCTATTGTGCATGTCTCCCCGTGTTACTCTCTGTTGTGGCTCATCGGCAGCCGGTGCATCCGACCGCAGAGTTGGACAGTGAAGAAGAAAGGGGAACCAGTCAGGGAGTCTGGAGAGGACTTGGAGGAGGGTCCTGTGTCCGATGCAAGGATAAGGCCAGAACCATCTGCGAGTGGGGTGCTGCCTTCGGAGTCTGGCAGCAGAGAGTTAGAAGACCCAGGGGAGCCTGTTCCCCTGTGTGCATATGCGTAGTGCGTAGCAGAAGGGGCAACTCAGGAGTAAGGCTGGGAGGTGATTGCCCCTCCCATAAGGGATAAAAGTCAGACCTCAATAACGAACTCTTTGCAGGAAGCAAAGCAGTTCAATAGATTCCGAATTCTTCTTGAAGCTCTGGTTGTTTTTTTCTGGTACTTTGGTTGGTTTCTGTTATAACTGGAGATTTTTGTTTTTGGCAGCATTCCACAGCACTGAAAGGCGTAGGCTTATCTTGGGACACTGTTTATAATTAATTCTGGCTGGGAATGAAAGTAATTCCCAGCATTGCAATAAAATAGGTTTTGCTTTTAAAACAAGTTTGTGTTTAAGTATGTTTGACGAAGCCTGGGTCAGAACACTCTTGAGACAAAAAAATAAACTTGCATCCATCTGTTTCTACCATCTTCTGAGAAGTATTCAGAACCAATGCAGTTGAGGATCTTAGAAGCATTAAATAGCCCTTTGGGAGCATAAACCAGAAGACTCAAATATGGGTAGTTGCCTCTTGAAAAAAGAAAAAAGCACCTTTGGGACATAACATTTTGGAGGTTACTCCTTGTTTTGCTCTTTTCAGGACAGGGGGCTGTCTCTTCCTTCTGCTCTTCACCTCTTGTTCTTCACAGCTCACTACTAATCATTGGTCCACAATGCAGGTTGTATTTGCCAGCTCCATTCTGATGATGTAGTTATTATTTCCAATTGGCACTTGGGAGCCATGAGACGAGTGTGCATTACTCATAGCCAAGAGTACAGATGTTTCTAATTGCTTTCCATTACCAAGAATAACAGCTGTTTACATCTATCAGCAAATAATTCACAAGAGCTCAAGACGATTAAGATAACACACCCCACCTGGTCACCATCACAAGTTATCAAGGCCAAGCCAGAGTGCCTCCCACCCCTTCGTTTCTGTACATCAAATGACAGCTCGTGTCACCTTCAAATACCCTTACGTTACTCTGCTTCTTGCTGGCACCTGGTGCATCTAACAGGACATATGGATCGTTCAGAGGCTGGCAGTCAAAAGTTTGTGATCTTGGCGAAGGCAAGGACAGTCCATGCAGATCGCACAAGGCCTCGCAGATAACGTGAGTGGGGAGAAAGTCTGTCCATCCTTTGGGACGGTAGAAGGACTCCTGCCGAAAACCAGCTTGTCAGTTAACAGAATAATAGAGTTGGAAGGCAGCTTGGAGGTCTTCTAATCAAGAGGGTGTCAAACTGGATTTCTTTGAGGGCCAGATCCAGAGGTGAGTATTCAGCAGGTTCTGACCAGTTCTGGAGAACCAGTAGCGGAAATTTTGAGTAGTTCGGAGAAGCGGCAAATACCACTTCTGACTGGCCTCGCCAACCCCATCTATTCTCTGCCTCCCATTGAGTCCCGGCTGATCGACTGAGTCTTCTTTTCTTGCCCTGCACAGGAGAAGGGAGCTGGAAAGCAGGTTAGTGGGGTGGGGAGGGAATGGGGATTTTGCAGTAACCTCCTCCTGCCACGCCCATTTAAAGCCATGCCCACCACGCCATACCACGCCTGCCATGCCACGCCCACAGAAACGGTAGTAAAAATTTTTTTGAATCCCATCATTGGTTTCCATGCATGTCTTGCTGTCCTGCCTTTACGTGCTTTGGAGAATAGGTTGACCCCACCTCTTCTTTGTGGCAGCCCCTCAAATTTTGATTGTTATCACGTCACCCCTAAGTCTTTCTTTTTTAAAAAACTAGACATGGCCAATTCCTGCAACCATTCCTCATACGCACCACTCAGGTGACCCTGAGGACACAGACAAACTTCCAAGTGGCCTCAACGACTCTGTAAAAAGAATGCAAATGACCAGCTGTCTGCAAGGAGTATAAATCCTTCCATTTC
>NW_020769425.1:1629568-1649340 GCF_900518735.1 Pseudonaja textilis | reverse complement strand
AATCCTTCCATTCCTCACTAATCCAGTCAGAGCTGAAGAAGCTTCTTGGATGAGAAGCGAAACGTATTCAAAGAAAAAACAGAAAGTCCAGTTGCCTCTTGAAAAAAGCACCTTTGAGACAGCCTGGATGTACATAGGCATTCCTCATATGTTTTAGCCTCCAGGCCCCTAATCATCTTTGTTGCTCTTCTCTGAACTTTTTCTAGAGTCTCGACATCTTTTTTATATTGTGTTGACCAAAACCGGATGTAAAATTCCAAGGGTGGTTCACCTTTAGCCACCTCCTGACAGCCAAAGTCAGTGGGGAAGCTTAACAATTGCATTACTAACCTGACAATTGCAGTGATTCACTTAACAACTGTGGCAAGAAAGGTCATAAAGTGAGGCAAAACTAATTTAACAACAATCTCTCTGAGCAACAGAAATGTTGGGCTTCGCTGTGGCTGAGGACCACCTATACTTGAGCCTGAAGTCACAGATGTGTAATGTTGATTCTGGTTTTATGGAATGCTAGCTTGATATCGCTACAAAACTATGTGATCGGGCTTAGTTTTTTGGAAGGAAAATAAGGGGGAAAAATGTGCCTCTGCCTACCAGCATCCATCGGTATCCATCCGGCTAGCGTCCTGTCAGTGTGTGGGAGAGTTGAGGGCTGTTTGGAAACTGAAAGAGTATTTGCTATGTGTGCAAGAAGGAGACAGCAAGGAGCCTGGGCGTGGCTTAGCTCAACTGTTCTGTACTGCTTGCTGCTATGAAAGTAAAACTGAAACTGAAACTCCTCTCCTCTGCTTGTGTTTTGCATTTGGAACGGATTTCTTTTCAGGTGGGGAGGAGCAATAGAACTCCTTAGCATCAGAGCTTGTTAATAATGATATAGGAAATACTAATGCTCTGATGGTCATTTCAAAAAATCCTTTCTTAGTGAGCACCTAGAAGCCAAGAGGAAGATACGTGCCAAATTTCAAGTTTGTAGGCTTTATGGTTTTGGAGATTTTGTGATGATGTGTGAGTGGTATTTCCTTTTACATAGATAGATGAAGATAACATATGTCATGATTATAGAAATACTTTTCTATAATTTGGGCAGATTCACACATTCATCAGACTTTGCTCTTTAGAGTTTTCCAGTTCTGGGTTCCATTATATGATTCATCATAATGGGAATAATTTTTTTTTCAATTGACACTACAATGCCTGGAAATTCAATGTCAGACTCACAAAAATTAAAGCCGTTAAGATTTCATTTTGAGCTGAAATATACATTTTTTTTAAAAAAATACCCTTAAATACTGTTTTATCATAATGCGGTAATTTTAAACACAGTAAAAGAGCATTAATAACTGTCACATTAACTTCTCTTTCATTAAAAGAAGAAATTTAACTCTAAATTATGAAATGATTAAATTTATGAAGTCCAAGTTAGTAAAGAATTTTTTTTATATATGAGTATTAAATCATACAGCATGATCCCTGTTGGGTGAAGGCTGCAAATTAGGAACTACGGTAAATTTTATTAGACATTAATAAACATAAACATATCTCTGGTCGAACCAGTCGGTGCTATTTATTTCTGAACAGATATTCATCTTCAACTTTTGGGGAAAAAATGTAATTTACCATTTAACAACTAGGGGATCAGCAAAAAATAAGAAATATCAATTTTTTTCAAAGGCGAGTGTCAGTGAATGATCTGATCAGAAGAAGACCAAAAAGAAAAAAATATGATTTTGATTTCCGGTACAATCAGTAATGTTTGTGATCACATTTGTCATTTTTGTTTATAGATTTAAAGCAGGAGTTGTGTTAGAAGAATTATCCTTCGGGTTCAGTTCCAAGTGGGGAAAAAGACCCTGGCAACATGGAGGCTGCTTGGAAAGATGGTTTAATGGTGGACAGGACCACGTGCCTTGGAGCTCCAAAGCGAAAAGGATCATCACATGCTTTAAGATATTGGGTGAAGGAAAAGAAGGGGCAAGCTCCAGAGCTCTGTTATCAACTGCAGAGGCCTTCAGGAAAGCCTTGCTGGCTGCAGAAGAAGTTCCAGAAGGCCTCTGACATAAAATGGAGGCTGGAGGTGACACCAGAGGTGGCATTCAGCAGGTTCTGACCAATTCTGGAGAACCGGTAGTGGAAATTTTGAGTAGTTCAGAAAACCAGCAAATCCCACCTCTGACTGGAGATTTTACATCAGGGGTCTCCAACCTTGGCAACTTTAAGACTTGTGGACTGTTTTACAGTATCCTTCCCTTGCCACGCCCATCAAGCCACGCCCACAGAACCGGTAGTAAAAAAATTTGAATCCCACCACTGGGTGACATGCACAAGTGAGGTTAGTTAGTGGATGACATCCCCCCCAAAATAAGACCTGGTGCCAAAAAAACATCAGACAGTGTCTTATTTTCAGGAAAACACGGTAAAAGGCATTTTAAAAATTCCCACCTCACCTCCAGCAACAGCAATAACGCAATTAGATCAGCCATATGATCAGGTCTCTCTCCATTCATGGTCCCCGAGGCTTGCTGATCAAATCATGTTTTTAAGGCCTTTCAGAAAAGCCTAAGACTGGGGGCCAACCATACCTCTAGGGGAAGGATGTTCAATACAGAAAGGAGCCATCACCGAGGAGGCTATGTTTCATGATCCCACCAGATGACAGTCTCTAACTGATGGGACCCGTAACATGCTCTGCCTTCTCATTTTGGTGGATGAGGTCGATGTAGTAGGGGAGAGGCAACAATACTGCACCAATTCCCTGCTGCTTACAGGACACAGTAATATTGATATGCCTAAATTTCCTAGGGTCTTGCTAAAAGACCATCACAGCAGTGGTGGGATTCACTTTTTTTTTACTACCAGTTCTGTGGACGTGGCTTGGTGGGCATGGCAGGGGTAGGATACTGTAAAAACTCCATTCCATCCCCATCCTGGCTACAACTGTCCAAAGGTAAGTAGTAGGGCAGCTCCACCTCCCATTCCCACCCTAGTTTAATTTTGACCCGTGCACTCTGGAAATGGGTGGGATCTTAGTTAGGACTTATTTTGGGGAGTAGGGCTTATATTGGGCTCATGTGTAAAAATCAAGCTAGGACTTACCTTTCAGGATAGGTCATATTTTGGGGGAAACAGGCTATTATATGGTGGATTTTTTAAAAAAAATTATAAGTCACCTTGAATCTGGGCAGTTATATAAATTTCTTTAATAAATAAATAATATTTTTTTTAAAAAATAATAATGTGATCCTGTACTGGAACTGCAGAGAGACCCATGCTAGGTGTTTTGGTTCTTCAGAATGCCTTTGAATGTATGTGCTTCTCTCTGTGATGTTTTATATGTCCTATCAGTCCCTTCTCCCCCAAATCCTTGGCTGATCCCCAACTTTTAATGCATCTGTTTAAGACGAGAACCTTAACTTTTAATGCATCTGTTTAAGACGAGAACCTTAGGCTGTTTAGTTCCTGTGCTCTCCTGGAGCCCAATGTCATCTCTAAAGAAAATTAGATGTTTTTGCAATCTCAATATTATGTTTATTTGGTGGATTTGGACATAGAACCCACATTTATGTTCCGACCAATCCAATTCTGTATGTTATTTGAATACGTAACCATCGCTGTGGATTCTGGGGTGTTCAAAGCAGGAGGCTTTTATAGCGTTATCCTGAACAATTGAAAACAGGCTGGATCCTCTTTTCATCAGCACAATCACAAACGCACACAAAGCACTTTTGCTGGATGACAGATTAAGCCTGTTCCAGTTGTAGATTTTCAACTTTGCAGCTGTCATTTAAAAAAAAATTCTCCACAGACCTATTCATTCCCAGAATAATATCTTTCCAGATGGGAATTAGAGAGCATGTTTGAGTAAAATCTGCTTCTGTCTCTCTAATAAAAAAAGAAAGAATGTTACAGCAATCTTCCTGTTCTAATCCATTCATTTCAGGTTTGATTTACCTGCTCAACTTTGATCAGAAATTTCTGTCATTTTACAAGATTATATGTGTCTTGCTTTGATTCTGTTCCCCGGCACGTGTGGAAAATTTGACTCTGTGTTATTTATATCTTTTAAAAGCCAGAATTCACCTGCGTTTTGTAATTTAAACAACAACAGCTATTGTGTGGGGAAAGGGAGGAAATAATTTTAAAATCTGTTATTCATTGGAGTTGGAGTTAGGCTTTCTAGTATCTTCATGACTTTGAACATCAAAGGAAGAGAGAGAGAGAAAAAAGGAAGCTACCTAGTTTCAGACAGCCAGCATAAATAGGTGGAAGTTTTCTTCATTTGATAGAACCAAGGGAGGGGTCAAGGGCATCAATAGTTTGGAATCGCTTTGTACTCATATGAAATCTAAGTCCAGTCCTCCTTGAATTCCATTGACTCTTATTTATCACCAATTTGCTTTGACCATTAGTAGATCAGATCTGTGTTTAGAGATAAGATGGAATATTCATTTGAATAACGCTGGTTCCTGATTTCTTGCACCTGACACAATATTTCCGACTAGGTGGTTTTCCAAAGTTGACCTCTCTCAGTCAAGCCTCACTTTTACTTCAGTGCTAACATTTCAGAGATGGAGAAAAGATTCCATATTTTATGTGTCCAGTGATTGCTACTTTTTGTTGGAGATCAGTAGTCCTGATTGCTCCTGCCCAGTTCCCTCCACAGAGAGGAGGGGGAAAACAACAACAGCAGCATTAGATCTGTGGGTCTTTGGTGCGCTCTGAGCTTGGTTATTTTCTTGCAGACGTTTCATTACCCAACTAGATAACATCATCAGTGCTAGAAGGGGATGAGATTTGCTCTCGTTTTATACGGTATATACAAGTGGTTTGCCCTGTCAGTGATGGTGGTGGGAGTATTCTTGGTGGTTCCTTGATTAGGCTATTGTTTACTGTTTGATTGTTCATCTGTTCCTTGCCTTGCAAGGCAAGCTACATTATATAAACAGAGGGGAAACTCCACTCCTATCTAGCACTGATGATGTTACCTAGTTTGGTGAGGAAACATCTGCAAGGAAACAATGTTGATGCTCAGAGAGCATCAGGGACTCTCCAATTCAACATTGAGCTACAAATATTATCTTCTATTGACATTGGAAATACACACACACACACACACACACACACACACATATAGTCCTGCTATATTCAGTGCTCCAAAATCCAAGATTCCGATAAGCCCCAAGCCCTAAGAGCTGTAGGTAAGCAGGGTAGAAATAACAGAATAACAGAATTGGAAGGGGCCTTGGAGGTCTTCTAGTCCAACCCCTTGTGGCTGCCACAAGGGAGGGTGGGTAACCCATGGGAATGGAATTGAAGTGAGAAGGGAGGATAGCCCCAGTGACATTCTTTCGCCAGAGCTCGCGGCCGAGTCGCTGGAGTTTGGAGGGGAGGGACTGGACTTGGTGGGAGTTCAGAATGGAGGTGGATTGGAGAGAGTGACTTGTGGGGTGATCAGAAAAAGGGGCTGGATGTGAGTTTTAATATAGCAGGGGGAAAACGCGGGAATTCAGATTCAAGTTTTCCCAGATGTGCCAATAGGATTTCTCTAATAAATTCTCACTTGGAAGGACTTTGTTTCCGTGTGCTGATTTTAGAGGGAGAGTTTGGTTGGGACGCTGACATTCTTCTTAAAAAACCTCCAGCGATGGATCACCCATGACTTTCGAAGGCACGAGGGGTGCATTTTTGTACCTTGCCATAATTTCGCTTTTAAAGAGTTCCCTTCACACTGCTTACAGTCAAGGGTGGGATTCAAATATTTTAAGAACCGGTTCTGTGGGCGTGGCTAGGTGAGCATGGCCATGTGACTGGGTGGGCGTGGCTTCTTCTTTTTTTCAGCACCTCCCCCCCGGGGTTTTTTGTCTCCTGGGCCTCAGGGAAGCCTCCTGGGGAGGTGTTTTTGCTGGAAGATGAAAAAACAGAGCACCACAGGAGGGGGGCACAGCCCCACCCCCCCCATGCACCCCTTTTTGCCTCCTGGGCCTTAGGGAAGATTCCGGGGAGAAAAAACACCTCCCCAGGAGGCTTCCCTGAGGCCTTAGGAGGCAAAAAGCGGCAAAGCAGTAAGATAGCAAGGGGGATCCTGGCACAGCTGAACATCAGAACAGTTGATCATCAGAACAGCTTATCATCAGAACAGCTGATCATCGGGAGGGGGAAAAATACCAAATGCAGTCAGCGATGTTGCACATGCACGATAAGGACTGATTGGGCAGGGAGGGGAGGGGGTGGGTGGGTGGAGAGGGGTTGGGCCAGCCAGGGGCATGATTTGCCGGTTCCCCGAACTGCACAGAATCATAACAACCGGTTCTATAGAACCTGTCCGAACTGGTAAAATCCCACCTCTGCTTACAGTGGATGCAGCGGTGGTATTCAGCAGGTTCTGACCAGTTCTGGAGAACTGGTAGCGGAAATTTCGAGCAGAGAACCGGCAAATTCCCACCTTTGACTGGGCCCTGCCAACCCCATCTCTTCTCTGCCTCCCATCGAGTCCCAGCTGATCGGCTGGGTTTTCTTTGGTTGCCTTGCCCAGGAGAATGGAGCCGGAAAGCAGGTTAGTGGGATGGGGAGGGAATGGGGATTTTGCAGTAACCTTCCCTTGTAGTGAGGTGGAGATTTTATAGTATCCTTCTCCTGCCACACCCACAGAACCGGTAGTAAAAATTTTTTTGAATCCCACCACTGAATGAATGGCAAGAAATGGGTGACTGAAAGATCACACTAATTTGCAGATATAGAAAAGGACCAGAGATTTTAAATCTTTGGGATCCCAGGTTTGTTTAACTTTGCCTGGCCTCTGCTATATCCCACCTGTGGAGCTTTCTGATTAGGGAAACCCCAAACATCTAAAATAATACATTTCAGAAGCTGACATAAATATAGGAGGAACATTGCCTTCTCAATGCTCTCTGCTCGGTCAAAACCAGCAGAGGGAGAATTCTGACCAGCTATGGGATCTGGGAAACTGCCACCAAAGCAATAAGTTGGTAGCCAGAATATTTATTTTCAGTTCCAATAAAGGATAATTCATGTAACTCAGGATCAAGCGTTAGAAGACATGATGAAAACTGCTTAATCTCACAACACATGGACAGACTCGGCCACAGTTTCCACTGGAAAATTATTAACATTTTAGACCTAGCCAAGTCCAAAAATGCAGAATAATTCCTGAAAGCTTGACATTCAGAGCAATCCGACATCCATAGACGCAAAGAGATAAGCTACATTTACATACCCATAAAAATGGAGGAAGGAAACCAAAATCTTGGAACAAAACTCTTCCAGCAGCCAAATCTCAGATAAGCAGAGATGAACACCAGACAAACAAGGCAAAAACAAAAAACAAAAAAACAACCAATGATCCTCTAAAGCAGCAGTTCTCAAACATTTTGGTCTCAAGGCCTCTTTACATTTAAAAAAATGATTGAAGATGCCAATGAGCTTCGGTTTATATGAGTTACAGTTTATTGTATTAGATATTAAAACTGAGAAATTTTTAAAATATTTATGTGATTTTGCAAACCTCTTGAAAAGGCCTTGGGGACCCTGGGGTCTCCAGAGAACACTTTAAGAACTGTTACCCAGGGGTGGGATTCTACTGGTTTGGACTGGCTTGAGTGAACCCCTTGTTCCAATGATCAGCTGGCTCCAAACTGGTTTGCTCCGACGAGCATGTGGTATTTGGACCAAGGCTTCCTGAGACTCTAACAACCCTCTTTTTATTCCAACGGCTGGGAATTATGTTCATTCCCAGCCCGTAATGAGTCCCAAACTGTCTCTTGAGATAAGCACCCACCTTTATCTCCTTTGAATTGCTGCCAACAACTAAAGTGCCAAATTAACTGTAAAAAGTCAAATGGAGTACAAAGTTCACACAGAGCTTCGAGGTTTAATCTGAACAAAGTGAACAAAGTTGCTTCCTGCAAAGGTTCCTGTCCCTTTGCTCCTCCTTTATGTCTTATGGGAGGGACCAATCATCTCCAAGCCTTACTCCCAAGTCGCCCCTTTTGTCTTAACTGTTCTTGCCTTCTGGCAGTACTGGGCACATGCACACTTGGAACAGGCTCCCCTGCCTCGCTGCTGTCAGACTCTGGAGGATCTGGAGTCAGCATACAACTTCCAGGCGGCCCTGGCCCCATCTCTATATCGGATACAGGATCAAGTCCTCCACAGACTCCTGGACTGGACTCTGTTTCTCCCCACTGTCTGACTCTGCTGCCATCTCTGCAGGCTGCCTGTCTGCCCCTGCTCTCTCTTGTGCTTTATATCTTTTTGTTAGAGCACAGCTGATTTGCGCGGCAGAGCGATTTGCCGCACCTCAGCTGTTTTCTTCACAGAGGCTGCAGTTGAAGATAAGTATTGGGTTTTTTAAATGTGGTGTGCATGCACGGAGTGTACGATCACCAAACCGGTTGTTATACCGGTGGAATCCCACCCATGCTACTACCCTAAAGGAACCACCAAGGGGCAAACTGTACTCCCATCAAAACTGTCAGGGAAAACTACAATATATAACAAACCCCACACTCACTGACACTGATGATGTTACCTAGTTGGGTAATGAAATGTCTACAAGCAAATCACCAAGTTCGGAGAAGGTGAGGAATTTCACATTTCTTTTAATTTGCGTGCTGAAACCAGATATTGGAGAAATCAGTACTGATTGGACAATGCTTTTTTTCAAATAAAGATATGTATGCATTTAGATTCCAACTCCGTTTTTATTCTGATATTTTTCTGCTTTGTTTTTCCAAAATAACAAACTGTCTTTAATTTATTTGAATTCCTTCCTTCCTGCTTCTCACAGATATGGGATTTGGGGGTTCAGGACATCTGCACAGGTAAAGATAAACCTCCTCAGCATTTTAATTTTCTCCTTGAAAATGTTGTTTTGCCAGGTATGGAGAAATTCAGGAAGCACATATTGCAACTGCTGTGCCACCAAGGACTTAAAATGATATTCTACCTAGTGGGGATGGTTGAAAAGATTCCCTGTCCATTTCTCATTTGCCTGAGTCTCACCGATTGATTTAATGTGTCAACTCTGAAGCACTTCGTCATCTCTGATCGTGGCTTGACTCTGTTATTTATACAGACGATGCTTTACTTCCTTGTTTTGCACCCATAAATCCAGTTGGATGTAAGATAAGAGGCCTTTCCTTGAGGAATGATAATAGTAGCAGCGGTCTCTTTCAATCTTCATAACCGTGAGAGGAAAGACATTGAGAAAGGTTCTGCTTTTTTTTTTCCAATCTGGGGATTTATGACAAAACACCTACAGCCTGATGCGAGCAAAACAACAGCAACAAACACAACAAAACCTCAGAACTGTATCTTTCTGGAGAGCAAAGGCAATGGAAATTCCAGAACTATCATAAAATTGGGAGATTCCACGGAAATTGCTTGCAATTTCCATCAAAACTTGGAGGGATGGACAAAAGAAGTATAAAACCCATAAGAAAAGGATGTTGCGTCTAAAAATAAATTCAGACAAACTGCTGGAAGGAATATTTAGTAGCCACCAATTGCAATGAATTGTATGACTTGGAATTCAAGATGCTATTTTAGGGTCTGAGTGGCTTTTGATCTGTTTATTTTTTCAAAAAAGAAAAAAAAAAGCTGGGTGGGGGGAGGCTATTAAGGTCTGCAACAGCTAGTAAGTTTTCTGAAGGAAAACTCAAGCTTGGTCCAATTTTTTTAAAAAAGTATAAGAAGGGAATGTTTACTTTTCAGGAGCTACACTCAAAAAGTTACCTACCCAGCCAGTGTTACCTACATTGGTGCTTACCATTCGTAATATTATCTACAAAGTCATAGACAAAATACTCCAAGCCAACCATGCTTCTTCTCACCCACCTTGAGCGAGTCGGGCAATCAGTTTAGTCTTTCTAAAAAATAAATTAATAAATATTTCTTCCCAAGTAGGACCACCATAGGCTAAATAATTAGGCACATGCTGCCCTTTCATGACACTTAAAATGGCTTGAGGGAGATGAACATAGAATGACAGAGTTGGAAGGGACCTCAGAGGTCATTTAGTCCAACTTCCTGCTTGAGCAGGACACCTTATATAATTTCAGACCAGTGGTGGTATTCAGCAGGTTCTGATCAGTTTTGGAGAACTGGTAGTGGAAATTTTGAGTAGTTCGGAGAATTGGCAAATGCCATCTCTGACTGGCTCTATTCTCGCCTCTATTTTCTGCCTCCCAGGTCCCAGCTGATTGGCTGGGTCTTCTTTTGTTGCCCTGCACAGGAGAATGGAGCTGGAAAGCAGGTTAGTGGGGTGGGGAGGGAATGGGGATTTTGCAGTATCCTTCCCAGGATTGGGGTAGGAATGGAGATTTTACCCTGCCACACCCACCAAGCCACACTCACAGAACCAGTAGTATTTTTTTTAAAAAATTCTACCATTGTTTCAGACAAATGGTTGTCCATTCTTATTTTGAAAGCCTTCAGTGATGGAGCACCCACAACTTCTGAAGGCAAATTATTCCATTGGTTGATTGCGCTCAACATTAGAAAATTTCCTTCAGTTCTAGGTTGCTTTTTTTCCATGGTTAGTTTCCAACCATTGTTTCTTATCTTGCCTTTTGGTGGTTTGGATAATAGCTTGACCCCCCCCCCCGCCCCTCTCTTGTCTTTGTAGGAGCCCCTCAAATATTGGAACACTGCTATCAAGTCCCCCCCACCTCACCCCAAGTCCTTCTTTTACTTAGACTAGACCTATCCAATTCCTGTAACCATTCTTCGTAACTTTTAGCTATACGACATACAAGACTATGCCTCCTTCGGTCTAAGCATAGAACCATCCCTGCAGTGTCTCAAGAAAAGCTCTGAAATTTATGGTAGGTCACCCTCCAAGGAGATAGAGACACAAAAAATGTGCTAATATTATCTCTTGCAGCTCTTGTAGGGCTGTTAAATATATATTTTGAATGGGGGTAATGATAGATCGATGTAAGGCAGAAGGCAGATGGATTGGAAAGAGAGGCTGGCTGGGTAGGCTATTATGTGCTTGGAATGACAATGTTCATCCTCACTCTCTTCTCATTGTTTCCATGTTGCTAGGGGAGAAGAGCCTCCCCCCGCTTCTTATCCCTTCCCCCCCTCCATTTCATCCTCTCCCCTGTGCCAATTGATATGAAAATTAAGATTACAAATTAAATCCAGGCTATCCTGTAGGTTTCCAGTTCATCAGCCAACCCCCCTCAAAATAATGATCATAATAATGATGCCGAGTTGGATGAATAATTCCACGGAGATTACTTCATTCTGATAGCTTAGCCGTGTCCCTGATATAAAAAGGTCTCTATCTACTTTTATTGAAATCAACAAGTAACATTGTAATCCCAATATTGAGGTATAATCTTCATTATCTCCAGATCTGCGTAATGATGCCTTACCCTCCACCCCGCCCCGCCCTCTGCTGTCCTACTCGCTTCTCTCTATGGCTTTAGATTTATTTTCTTCACAATTGTCTGGCATTTAGGATGAGGTGGATGAAACTTGATATTAACTTTTGACGGGCTTTGGGGGGGTGGGGAGGGGCGTCTAATAACTTCATGAGGAAAAATAGGTGTGAAAATGACCCACAGAAAAATGTTAAATCGTTTCCTGCTATAAATTCCCAGGTCTGTGGTTTCTTTTACAAAGAAAGGAAATAATAGAAGAGTGAATGTTACATTTAGTAATTTATTCTCCTAGTTGTTTGTGTCTGATTATTATTGCTGTGTATTATTGTATTTATTTGCTTCATTTTGCTTTTTAAAATTTTTGCCGGTCACTGACTGAATAAACATTGCAGGTAGGCCTCAACTTACAACCACAATTGAGCCCAAAATTTCTGTGGTTAAGTGAGGCATTTGTTAAGTGAGTTTTGCCCCAACTTTCTTGCCACAGTTGTTCAGTGAATCATTGAAGTTGTTAAGTTAGTAATGTGGTTGTTAAGTGAATCTAGTTTTCCCATTGACTTTGCTTGTTAGGAGGTTGCAAAAACTGACACCTCGCAACCAACATAAATATGAATCAGTCGTCAAGTGTCTGAATTTTGATAACGTGACCATGGAGATGCTGCAAATGTTGTAAGTGTGAAAAACAATCATAAGTCAGTTTTTTCAGTGCTGTTGTAACTTCAAACGATCACTAAATGAACCATTGTAAATCAAGGACTACCTGCATTGAATTGAATTAAAATTAAAAGGAGATCTAACTAATGGTATTAAGTATTGGAATTCATTGTTGGAATGTATTTCTATGCAATAACTATAGTAATATTCAGCCAGTAGATGACAGTATTTACAAGTTTGGATCTATGATATATACTCTATGCTCTTTTGTTCTAGGTAGAGTTTCCTGTTTCCTGTTACAGTTGTATAGTTGAGCAGTAAAGCACATGGTGACTGTACTCTTTGTTTGCTCTGTGTCGTGCTTTATATAAAACAGAATTTCTATCATTAAGTTAGACCACAGAGCTGAGGTATGCATTTCTTGATTGAGAAAGACAAATTATCACTCAGAGAATAAGACACAAAACAGAGAAAAACCCACTTCATATACCTGGAGTTACTACGTCAGGAAATACTTAAATGGACACTATTGAATAGTCCACGACCTACGACCACAACGGAGACCAGAATTTCTATTGCTAAGAAAGGCGATTGTTAACCGAGTCACATCCAATTTTATGACCCTTTTTGCCACAGTTGTTAAGTGAATCGCTGCAGCTGTTAGTGAATCATGCAGTTTTTAAGTAAATCTGGCTTCCCCCATTGACTTTGCTTGCAGTTTAAAGCATGTTAAGGACACTATTAAGTTACCGATTACTTTAACCCTCAAATCCAGAGTGCCTGTCATCTGACCTCAATATATTATCCATTCAAGGCCTGAATTAGCCTGTCAGGTTTTTTTTTTAAAAAAAAAACAGAGCCAAGAGTTTGATATTTCAAAATATTTGATTACAGAAAGAAACCAGTGTGCAGATGAACATACTTTAGCTATGAAAATCTTCCTCTGAGGAACTGAGATCAATTTATTTTCAAAAGCGCCAGAGCAGGAGAAGCTGGCTTGTGTTGGTCAGTTGGCAAACCCCCTAGGGGGCACTTTTCTTTTATAAGCCAGGCTTAGCCGAAGATCTATTGTGGATTGAAAAACCTACAAAGAGATAGTGTTCTTTGATACTGTTTTTTTTTGCTAGTTCCTCAAAAACTAGGCCACAGCTGAATCCAGTTAATTATGGTCTCTTCCCTTCAGAGCTTTAATGGCTCCAGGCTGTGCCTCAGGGTGTTAACTACTAGACTAGTCATTAAATGCTGGTCAAGATGATTTCTTCAAGATTACAGTCTCATTTTTTATGATTAAAGCACCGCATCCCTGAACAAGAAAAGGAAAATAAAAAGTGAAGAATGAGGCTTCCTTCAAATGTTCTAGAATGGAATAGAATTCTTTATTAGCCAAGTGTGATTGGACACACAAGGAATTTGTCTTGGTGCAAATGCTCCCAGTGTACATAAAAGAAAAGATACATTCGTCAAGAGTCAAGAATCATCAGGTCCAACACTTAATGATAGTCATAGGGTACAATAAGCAATCAAATCATACTAGGAAACAGTCAATATAAATTGTAAGGATACAAGCGACTAAGTTACAGTCATACAGTCACAACTGGGAGGGGATGGGTGATAGGAATGATGAGAAGATTAATACTAATAGTAGTGCAGACTTAATAAATAGTTGGACAGTGTTGAGGGAATTATTTGTTTAGCAGAATGATGGCATTCAGGAAATAACTGTCCTTGTGACTAGTTGTTCTTGTGTGCAGTGCTCTATAGTGTCATTTTGAGGGTAGGAGTTGAAACAGTTTATGTTTGGGATGTGAGAGATTTGTAGATATTTTCACAGCTCTCTTTTTGACTTGTGCAGTATACAGGTCCTCGGAAGCAGATTGGTAATAATTGTTTTTTTTTTCTGCAGTCCTAATTACTCTCTGAAGTCTGTGTCTGTCTTGTTGGGTTACAGAACCAAAACAGACAGTTCTATGGAGAAGCTTTTCTGTGACATAACAAATAGAAGAATTTTGCAATGCACCCCACTTAAATTTGGATTTGAATCCTTCCAGACTTTGCTTTAAAGCTTTGCTGCCCTCCCTCTGTAGCTGCTGCTTCTGTCCTTGACTTATGATCAAAATTGAGACCAAAATTCCTGTTGCCAAGCAAGATAGTTTTTGAGTTTCGAACCATTTTGCAACCTTTATGCCACAAGTGTAAAATGGTGTGAAGCTCAACAGTGGTTGAGTTGTTATTGAGTTGTTGTTGAGTTGTTCACTTATTAAGTGAATCACTGCAATTGTTAAGTGAATCATTTGGTCATTTAATGAATCTGGCTTCCCCCATTGACTTTGTTTGTCAGAAGCCATATGGGAAGGTCACGATTGGTGATTAGATACAGATAATCAGAGTTGGAAGGGACCTTGTAGGTCATCTAGTCCAATCCCCCGCCCAAGCAAGAGACCCTACACCATTTCTGACAAATGGCAGTCCAATCTTTTCTTGAAAGTCTCAACTGATGGCACTCCCACAACTTCCGAGGGCAAGTTGGTCCATTGGTTGATTGTTCTCGCTGTCAGAAAGTTTCTCTTTGTTTCCAGGTTAAATCTCTCCTTGTTCAGTTTCCATCTATTATTCCTTGTCTGGCCTACAGGCGCTTTAGAAAATAGCATGACCCCTTTCTCCCTGTGACAGCCCCTCAAATATTGGAAGACCGCTATCATGTCTCCCCTGGTCCTTCTCTTTACTAGACTAGCCAAGCCCAGTTCCTGCAACCGTTCGTTGTATGTTTTAGCCTCCTTAATCATCCTGGTTGCTCTTCTCTGTACTTTTTCTAGAGTCTCAACATCTTTTTTATAATGTGGTGACCAAAACTGGATGCAGGACTCTTAGGTGTGGTCTTACTAAGACTTTATAGAGTGGTATTAGTACTTCCCTTGATCTTGACTGTATCCTTCTGTTAATGCAATTTAGGTTTACATTGGCTTTTTTGGCGTCTGTTGCACACTGCTGGCTCATATTTAGCTGGTTGTCTACTAAGACTCCAAGATCCCTCTCACAGTTACTGCTATTGAGCCTGGTTTCACCCAGTCTATATGTGTACATCTGTCATAAGTTTATGCCAGTTGCCAGGGGTGGGATTCTACTGGTTCGGATCGGTTCGAACAAATCAGATGTTAAAGTTACATCTGGTTCGCCGAACCGGTATTTCAACTGACCGGCTGTCCCTGCCCACTCCGCCCCTTCCCTCCTGGGAGTCTCCATGTGATGAAAGTAAGTGCAGGATCCATGCAGAGGTTCTGGGAAGTGGGGAAAAAAAATGGGCCTTCCGGAAGTCCAGAAGCAGGCCTGTTTCCATCTTCTGATGGGCCTCCAGGGCCCGGGGGATGCCGTTTTTGTCTTCCCAGAGGCACGGGGGAAGCTTCTGGACCCCTGGGAGGGCGAAAATGGCCTCCCACGGCCTCTGGAGGCCCATCAGAAGATGGAAACAGGAAGTTCCAGTAGGCCATATCCACCATGGCCATGCCCACCCAGCGAACCGAGTGCTGGGATTTTTGAATCCCACCCCTGCCAGTTGCCAAGCATCCAAATTTTGATCAATTTTTAATCCAATTTTTTGAATAACTCTTGTTCTGTATTCTGATCTTGTCTTCAGACCGTCCTTTTGTCTCTCGATAGCTGAACGATCATTTTAGGCTCAAAGATACTGTTGCTGCCATCTATCCTTGACGAGGCCATCATTTGATTAGTATTCATAATTCAGAAAAAGTAGAGCTGTTTATTTCCTTTATTAACATTTTCTTTTACTGCGAGCTCACCCTGAGAGTCCATCAGAGGTGGATTTTATTGCCTCAATATCTGTCCTTGATCAAAACCGGAACCTCACCCTGAGAATGAATTTTCATTGCCTGATATTTATTCCATTTCTTTTAATTGTGTGTTTTATAGGTTTATAGTCTGGTTTTATTTTATTTTATTTTGTCTCTGTTTTTACAAAGATTCTGAGGTAGCTAATAAGAGAATAAAATCTATCAAAGCACATGGAAAGCAACATCATAAAACTAGTGATACGCATAGTTTTGTTTTAAAATAAAAACCACCATAAAAACAATAAAAGACCTTACAAACCAAGGAGCAAAACAACATTTATCTGTGCTTAAATGGAGAATGAGTACCAATAAAAGATAACAATGAGCTAGAAAAATCACATCTAACAGGTTTGATTATCTTATCCTTGACAAGAAATGGAAAGATAAAGATGTGGACGTTTTGGAACTGATAACTGAAGAAAGAAGTTTGGAACAGTGAGAAGGACCTGTCTAAAGTAGGAATCTTCAAACATGGCAACTTTAAGAGTTATGGATTTCAACTCCCAGAATTCTCTAGACAGCATGGCTGCCTGGGGAATTCTGGGAGATGAAGTCCACAAGTCTTAATGTTAGCTCAGGAATTGTGGGAGATGAAGGCCACAAGTCTTAAACTGGCCATGTTTGAAGACCCCAGTGGTGGAAAACCTTTTTCGGCTCCCGTGCCGATAATTGCGCACTCACTCGCACTCGCATGCCAGCACCCAGAAGGCAATGCGTGCTGCCCCCCATCCCCCCTTGCACATGTGTGCATGATTCCCTTGCCTCACGCTGAGCACCTCTGTGCATGCGCGCGTGATCACACCATCCATCTGTGCAATGCGTGCCTCTATACGTCGTGCATCTCTGCATATGTGCATGTGTCTCCTGCCCCCCCGCCCCCCATGCATGCGCACAGATACCCAACAATCAGCTGTCGGGCGGTGGTGGCATGCGCACATGTGCAGTGGGGCTCTTCCGGGCAAGTCCTCGCATGCTGGAGGAAATGGCTCTGCGTGCCACTTCCGGCTTCAGGTTTGCCATCACGGCTTTAGATGATACGTAATACAAAGTATATTGCAGGTGATCCTCAACATATGACTACAACTGAGTCTGTAGCTAAGCAAGACAGGTGTTAAGTGAGTTTTGCCCCCCTTTCACAACCTTCAGGTTTCCAAGTAATGAAATCCATTTAAAAAGAAAAGAACGTCCATCTTCCCTTCACCTGGAAGCTCTGTGCATGCGTACACTGGGAACAGGCTCCAGCTGTTCTTCTACCCCACTGATGTCCGACTCTGAAGGCATCTGTGCCTCCGATGCAGAGCCCTCGTCAGAGCCTTCCCCAGACTCCAGGATCTGGCCCATTTTCCTCCCCAACCTTCTCACTGTCCGAATCTGCAGCCAGCTCTGCTGGCTGCTGGTGGGCCACAACAATAAAATACTTTCATTTTATTGCTTGGAAAATTACATAAATTTGTTCATGAAATCACCAGGAGCTGAACTCAACTGGAAAGAGATTTTTTTTACCATTGGTAATACAAGGGAGTCTTATGTGCCCGAGGTTATTGCTCCTAATAAATGTCAACTTTGATGGATCAAAGATATGACTTAGTTCCTTGGTCAAGACTTCATAGAGTTGGACAGCAAGCAAAATCTTCTATTTTTCTGGATTACTGTTAACAAACCTATTACCCTTCGCCATCCTCCAAAATGCCATAAATAGCATTTTTATTTTTTATATCTTTTTTTTTAAAAAAATAAGCCCATTCTACCTTCTTTGAAATCAATGTCTTCTGGCATATCTGGGCTATGGTTATACTTGGAACTAACAGATTTGTCAGTTCCTAACTTCGCTCCATATTCCATGGGAACATCTCAGCAATAATTAGTTGTCATTTACAATTAAGAGCAAGGAAGTGTTCACAGGAACGTTTAACAACTAAAACATTATAGTGGCCCAACAGGAAGATAAGCAGGTTAAGAGTTCCAAGGGCTGAAAATTGGCTTCAATAAGGTATTGTGATTTTTTTTTTTTAACCTGCTTGCAACTTTTATAAATGGCCACATTCCGGACAGCTAGGTAGAAACAAAATCATTTTTTTTTTCTTGGCATCCGTCATGCCCTTGTTAGAGTCAGACTCTGAGGGAGAGGAGGAACAGCCGACAGGGAGTGGAGGTGTGGCTCCAGAGGTTGTGGAGGAGGCTAGGGAAGGGCAGAGGCCTGCTGGACAGTCAGAGGAAGAACTAGGCCCATCCCCTCTTCATCCTAGGACACGCAGGGAGGAACGGAGAAGGAAACAACTTGGCTTATGAGAGAGGAAGTGGCCATGATCCCCCTCATTGGTTACAGCTGGGGAGAATAGTATATAAGAGAGACAGTTAAAACACAGAATTGCCAGAAGCAAAGTGTGTTTTATTTGGGGCTGAAGTTATCTTGGTTGGTGTCCTTCCAACAGACTGTGCCTTGTTATCTCCTTGAATTTGGTAATTACTTATCCTGGTCCATTGTGGAAATTCCTTCATTGTAGTTTGTTTTGGTTTTTTATTTTACCTCTATCTGCTCATTAAGTTCGGACTGTATTGCTTTCTTTTAAAGACTATTTTTGAATAAGTTTTATCTCCAACTGTGAATTATTGAACAGTGGGGCCAAGTTGGAGGCATTACAGGACATTCATTTACATTTTGGATTTTGTTACGTTTGTGTTACACTCCGGGTCATCACAGCATCTGTATTTTAGTGTTTAGTATTTGGCCAGGTAGTCTTCAATGTACGACCAAAATTGAACCCCAAATGTATGTTGTTAGGTGAGAAATTTGTTAAGTGAGTTTTGCCTCATTACTGCGACTTTTCTTGCCACATTTGTTAAGTGAATCACTGCAGTTGTTAAGTGAGTAACAAGGTTGTTAAGTGAATCTGGCTTCCCTCACTGACTTTGCCTGACAGAAGTTCGCAAAAGAGGATCCCATGACCCGGGGGCACTGCAACCGTCGTAAATGTGAATCAGTTGTCAGGTACCTGAATGTAATTCCTGTGACCGTGGGGATACTACAGTGGTCATAAGCATGAAAAACAGTCATAAGTCACGTTTTTCAGTGATGTAACTTCAGGCGGTTGCTAAATGAACTGTTGTAAGTCGAGGACTACCTGTACTTCATTCACACACTTAAACGGTCCCAGGGACATTCTCTCCCACAAAAATGATGCTGGAGGTTTCCATGTTGTTTCACAATGTTGCAGTTTCCCATTGATATATGTTAAATACAGGTAAACCTCGACTTACTGCAATTAAGCCCCAAATTTCCATTACTAAGCACGGTATCCCAGGAGCGGGAGAAAGAAATATAAGAATTTGAACTTCAGTTTCACTATAATTTCGCTATGATTGCATTTGGTACTCAACTGCCATTGGGTTTTGTGTCTTTATGTAGTGGCTTCGATAAATTTTCCTACCATAAACCCACTTATTAGATTTCAGATGTCCTTGTAAGACTATCCTTATAATTTCTTTATTAACCAGTTGAGAGAAGCCTGATAGTTGCCATCCTTCGTAACACTGTAATTCCTCTCCCCTCCCATTTCTTCTTTCCTCTTTTTCCTCCTCTCCTGCTCCTCCTGTCCTGCTCCTCTCTCCTCTTTTTCCCTGCTCCTCCTCTTCTCCTGTTCCTCCTCTCCTCCTCCTCTTTCTCCTCTTTCTCCTCTTTTTCCTCCCCTCCTGCTCCTCCTCTCCTCCCCTCTTTCTCCTCCTCTTCTGCTTCTGCTCCTTTCTCCTCTCCTCCTGCTCCTCCTCTCCCTCCTCCTCTCCCTCCTCCTCTTTCTCCTTCTCCTCCTGCTCCTTTTTCCTCTCCTCCTGTTCCTCTCTCCTCTTTTCTCCTCCTCCTCTTTCTCCT
>NW_020769425.1:1611765-1629011 GCF_900518735.1 Pseudonaja textilis | reverse complement strand
CTTCCTTCCTTCCTTCCTTCCTTCCCCCCCCCCCCCCCCCCTTCTCTTTTTCTGTCTCTCCACAAAGGATAAACAAAAGCTAGACAAGCCACGATGGCTGAATTGCTTGCAGTTAATTAGATCTCAGAGCTACAGCTGCAGCTGAGCCATTTCCTATCTCTCAGACTAAGCATATGTGGGATCAGGGAACAGCTAGTAGCACTTTGGCATTTCCCCATTGGCACCAGAGTAGAAGTGAACCTTTTTTTTTTTTTTGGGTCTTTTTTGGGGTTTTTTTTGCAAGTCTATTTTTCTCTCCCTTTCTAAAGTTTCCAGGTTAGGCTGAACATCTGTGAGGACTTTCTCTGCAAAGGTGCCAACAGCTGCTTGAAACATGCTCACTCTTGGCTTTCCGAGGCTTTAGGCTTCGTTCCAACTTTAGAAATGATGTAATATATGTGCATTTTATTAGGGAATAAGGCGCAGACATTTCCTCTGGCACCCTGGCTTGGCCTGATTATCGCAGCCAAGCCTGTGAAATATGTTTGAGGTTTCACAATTGAGCCCAGAAGAGTTGTGAATGAACTAAAGTGGGGGAGGAAGGGGGAGAGAAAGACCAAATAAGTTACCAACAACAGACAAGACACGAGTAGCTTGTAAAATCAGGCTTAAAGCTATGCTGTTGGGTTGAGGAATAATTTCTTTCAAAAAAAAAAAAAAAGGTAATCCTTGATTTACGACCACAATTAAGCCCAACCTTTCTATGGCTGAGTGAGAGATTTGTTAAGTGAGTTTTGCCCCATTTGAAGGCCTTTTATCAGAGTTCCCACGATAGCCCTAATTAAATCCTGAACCTTGAGCCAAGCTTCAAAAAAACTCGAAAGATTTATTAGGAGCAACAGGCCAGCATTAACCTAAATGAAGCCAACCCTGGCATCCGTAATTCACAGTCACCTGTGACCCTGTTTCCCTTCTCTCCCCTGGGTGTGTCATAAATCAGATTCTCCAATGAAACACATTCATGGGCTGGGTGTCATCAATCACGTTCTCCAATAAAGGATTTTCGGGGCCAGAAGATCCAGTTGCCTAGCTACAATCTTTTTGTCCTGTTGGGGTCTGACTCCGAGGGAGAGATGGAACAGCTGACAAGGAGTGGGAGTGTGGGCCCGGTGGTTGTGGAGGAAACTGGGCAAGGGCACAGGCCAGATGAGGAAGACTCAGGCCTAACCCCTCTTCATCCTAGGGCATGCAGGGAGGAGCAGATAAGAGAGAAATGTGAGTGCTGTGGTCACGGGGGAGGAAAAGGCCCTGATCGCCTTCATGTGCTGCAGCTGGGAGGACTGTTTAAAAGGACAAACTGCGCATGGCAAAGTTTCTGGAAGCAAAGCGTGCATTCTTGTCGGAGCTTATCTGTGTTTTGGCTTCCTCCCAACTGTGGTTGCTGTGTTATCTGGTAGAAATCTTCAATTAATCATCCTTGCCTGCAATTCTTTCAGTGTGGCGTGTTGGTTTTTTTTTATTTATTTCGAATTAACTTTATTTTGGGTGCGGACTGCACTTACTCCCTCCGTAAACTGTTTTCTTTAAGAATTTGATATCCAGCCGAGGATAATTGGACACTGGGGCCAAGTTGGAGGCACTGAAGGGACTTTCTTCTATTTTTGTGTCTTGGTTATTTTTGTGTCACACCCCGGGTCATCACATTTTTTAAGATAATGGTAGAATGTACTTCTGGTTTTACTGCCATACTGCTCCTTCAGATTCCCCGCTCCCCTTGTTTATGGCAACTCAAAAACAGGCATAGGAATGTTTTACGAGTTGACACCTTCCTTGCCAGAGTTGTTAAGTGAATCATTGCAGTTAAGGAGCAAGGTTGTTAAGGGAATCTGGCTTCCCCCAATCCCTGTGCTTGTCAGACGGTCGCAAAAGGGGATCACATGACCCTGGGACACTGCAACCATCATCAATGAATCACTTGCCAGGGGTCTCGATTTTGATCATGTGACCCTGAAGATGCTAACAACAGTCGTGGGAAAAATGGTCATAGGTCACTTTTTTCAATGCCATAACTTCGAACGGTCACTAAATGAATTGTTGTAAATCGAGGACTATCTCTGCAACAAAATTGATAATGTGCAAATCAAATTGTGTTTTCTTTTACTTATGATATATGCTTTGACCTTTTAAAAAATTCCACCTGGAATTAAGACTTGCTTGTCCATTTGAATGTTCTAGAAATTGCTTAGAACAGAATTGTCCCCCTAAGAAACTAAACATTGTTTAACTATTGTTATCTTATCCCATTGTTGTCTTATTGTTATTTTTTTAATTAAGAAGGGTTTTTGGATTTCTGATTTTGATTGTATAATGCTATTAATGATTATTATTATTTTATATGAATGGAATGGAATAGAATAGAATAACAGAGTTGGGAGGGACCTTGGAGGTCATCTAGTCCAACCCCCTGCCCATACTGTAGTTCTAGGTTGCTTATAGTTTTCTTATTTTTTTTTTCTTGTACTGTAGAAGTTATTATCATATGATTTTAAGCCACTACTTTATTGATTCAGTAGTACACAGGCAGAATAACTATACAAGTTGTAGAACAATTGTATGCCTTATTACATGCTTCATTGTATGTGAAGTTATCCTTAATATTTCTTCCACTATTAATATCTGGGAAACAAATGTGAAATACAATGGTAATGTAACGTAACTTTAGACATTTTTACAGAAGCAACAATATAGTCCAATGGATCCAGATAAGCGATTTCAGAGGAAAGAGGGCAATGGCTATACGCTGGCTATAGTGGAACTGAATTTGCCTGCCATTCTGTTTTGCAAAGAAGTGAAATATGGTGTTTCTATTATTGTAATTATCATTATTTTGGCATTACGTATGAAAATATTTCTCTTTTCACTCTCTTAAATGACTAATTTACTGTCCACGAAATACACCCACTGCCAAATCTGACGAGCTGCATTTGTGACACTCTTCTTATCCATATGTGGTCACTGATTAGCAAGTCATAACATGTTGGATGATAATAATAATATGCAACGCCCCAAACTTAACAATGGCTGATAAGAAAGATGAAGAGAGTTTGGATAAGTGAATGTTGCAGTACTGGTCATGCCATGGACTGGTACCAGTCTACAGCCTGGGGATTGGGGGACCTTGCTTTAGATATTTGAAGGGCACAGCCTCTACTCACATATTACAGGTGGTCCTTGCCTTATAACCATTCATTTAAAAAAAATTAAATAAATTTTACTGAATAAACATTAAAAACAATTGAACACAGTGCGACTTTCTTGGCCATCATTTTGGCCATACAAACTATAGTATAGAGGTACACATAACAGTTGATTTGCTTTTTCCCTTATGTTATTAGTACAGTGCTAGTTGCATATTATTTCTGTTTACATTTACATACATATTTACACCCGTCTTTTATACTCATGCATTTGTATCATCTCATATTTGTCCATTATATCCCATTCTCTTTGGTTTACAAAACTTTAATTTTAATTCCTATAAAGTGTCAACCCTTTCTTTTTTCCCCCTTGACTCTAGCCATTCATACATTTTACTCCAGACTTCATAATACTCTGTCTCACCCTTATCTTTGATTTCTAAAGTTAATCTGTCCATCTCTGCACAGACTAATATTTTCCTTATTATTTCACTTTCTGTCGGGATATCTGCATTCTTCCAGTTTTGAGCATACACCAATCTCAACTTATAACTATTCATTTAACAACACTTGTAAGTATCTGGAGATAGCAGAATAGGAGAGAAAGAACAGGAGAAAATCACAAAATACAAAGACCAGTAAATAGTGGTAGAATGGCTTTGGCAAAAGAAAGCAAAGATAATAGTACTAAGAGTAACAGACACTTTGGATGTACTCTCAAAATAGAATAGAACAGAATAACAGGGTTGGAAGGGACCTTGGAGGTCTTCTAGTCCAACCCCCTGCTCAGGCTTACGCTATACCATTTCAGGCAAATCGTTTTTCAATTTCTTCTTAAAATCTTCCAGTGTTGGAGCATTTACAATTTCTGGAGGCAAGTGGTTCCACTGGTTAATTGTTCTAACTGTCAGGGAATTCCTCCTTAGTTCTTGGTTGCTTCTCTCCTTGATTAGTTTCCACCCATTGCTTCTTGTCCTGCCTTCAGGTGCTTTGGAGAATAGCGTGACTCCCTCTTCTTTCTGGCAGCCCCTGAGATATTGGAAGACTGCTATCATATCTCTCCCTAGTCCTTTTTTTCATCAGACTAGACACCCCCAGTTTCTGCAACGGTTCTTCATATGTTTTATTCTCGAGTCCGCTAATCATCTTTGTTGCTCTTCTCTGCACTCTTTCTAGAGTCTTTCAACATCTTTTTTACATCATGGCGACCAAAACTGAATGCAGAATTCCAAATGTGGCCTTCCCAAGGCATTATAAAGTGGTACTAACACTTCACGTGATCTTGATTCTATCTCTCCGTTTATGCAGCCTAGAGCTGTGTTGGGTATTTTGGCAAGTGCTGCACACCGCTGGCTCATACTTAAATGGTTGTCCACTAGGACTCCGAGATCCCGCTCACAGTTACCGCTGTTGAGCAAGGTACCACATATACTGTACCTGTGCGTTTTGTTTTTCTTGACTAAATGTAGAACCTTGCTTTTTTCACCATTGAAAAAAATATCTGGAGCACCATAAGGCACCCTGTTCAAATTTTAAAAAAATGACCCTCTAGTCTAGACCATCTTTGGATTCTTTAAATAGCAGAATCCTTGTGTTTGTTTTATGACACCTAATGCCCAAATTCGATATTCTTTATTGATGTATACCCTCTGCTTTGCATCTGCTATTTATTTATGCTATTTAATGTTGACTATTTATCTTCCCATAGTCAACATTTCTTTATCCTATTAAGAAATGATGTGCATACGTCTAATTTATTACCTAAGGATGACAGAAGAGTTTGTTTTTATTATTTTTTCATCACTTTTGATGGCTTTTGTATCATTTAATAGCAATAGCAATAGCACTTAGACTTATATACTGTTTTACAGTGCTTTACAGCTTTCTCTAAGTGGTTTTACAGAGTCAGTATCTTGCCCCCAACAATCTGGGTCCTCACTTTACCCACCTTGGAAGGATAGAAGGCTGAGTCAACCTTAAACCGGTGAGAATTGAACTGCCAAATTGCAGTCAGCCGGCAGTCAGCAGAAGTAGCCTGCAGTACTGCACTCTAACCACTGCGCCGCCGCGACTCAAATGCAAGATTAATCTGCTTAGAATTAAGGACTCTGTTCGACCTCCTGTTCACAACACAGTCCTTCCAGCAGTCCCAAGAAGGTTGCACACCCATTTGCACTCTGATTCAGCTGACTTGGATGGTTTGAATAAACCCCCAAATGGCCTCAATGACTCTCAGAGAGAGTAGTAATGACCAGATGCCTGCAAGGAATATAAATCCTTCCAACGACTCTCAAAGAGAATACTAATGACCAGATGACTGCAAGGAATATAAATCCTTCCAATTCCTCACCATCCAGTCAGAACCGAAGAAGCTTCTTGGATGAGAATGGAAATGTCTTCAAGAGAAAGAAAAAACCATGTTGAAAAAGCACCTTTGGGCCAACCATGACCTGGATGACTGAGAATCTCCACTGACATATAATGCTTCTGTTTTCCTTCTTCTCCCTTCCATGCAGGAGGATCTGGTCTGGAATGCAATGTATTATGCAACGGGCATTGTCTTATCTCAGCCGTGATATTAACAGCCTAATGCTAAACAGGTTCAGAGGAAATGAGGAGAGGAGAGAAAAAAATGACTTACTATATTTATCCTGAAACGAGATTCAATCTGCCACTGTATTTAATGCTATATTTTTCATTATCTCACAAGCATATGTTGGAAGGGCTACAGATGATGAAGTTAGCTGCTGGGCAGAGCTATCATCAGTGCTTTCCATCTTTATTTTAATAAGAGGAATGAGCAAATTGTTTGTGACCTTTGTCAAGGGCTTCCTGAAAGACAAGAAAACTTAACTCGTAACAGAATCGCTAGCCTGGAGCTCTGCTGAATATTCAAAGCCCTCGCTCTGAATAAATTGCTACATGATGGAGCTATTGTGTCTGACTGAACTGGGTTCTGTGGGAAGAATTTGCAGGCTCCCTCCCGCCCTCCCCCGCCTACTGATTTATCCATGGAGGAGAAAAAAAAAATTGCTGTTGGAATCACAAAAATAAAGAATAGAAGAGAATGGAATGGAATGGAATAGACTAGACTATAGCAACAGAATAGACTAGAGCTATAGAGTAGAATATTAATGGAATAGCATATTAATAGAATAGCATATTAATAGAATATTAATAGAATAGAATATTAATAGAATAGAATATTAATAGAATAGAATATTAATAGAATAGAATATTAATAGAATAGAATATTAATAGAATAGAATATTAACAGAACAGAGTAGGGTAGGGTAGGGTAGGGTAGAATAGAATAGAATAGGGCAGAATGGAATGGAATGAAAGGGTAGGGTAGAATAGAATAGAATAGAATAGAATAGAATAGAATAGAATAGAATAGAATAGAATAGAATAACAGTATTGGAAGGGACCTTGGAGGTCTTCTAGTCCAACCTCCTGCTCAGGCAGGAAACTCTATACCATTTCAGACAAATGGCTGTCCAATCTCTTCTTAAAAACTTCCAGTGTTGGAGCATTTACAACTTCTGGAGGCAAGTGGTTCCACTGGTTTATTGTTCTGACTGTCAGGACATTTCTCCTTAGTTCTAGGTTGCTTCTCTCCTTGACTGGTTTCCACCCGTTGCTTCTTGTCCTGCCTTCAGGTGCTTTGGAAAATAGCTTGACTCCCTCTTCTTTGTGGCAGCCCCTCAAATATTGGAAGACTGCAATCATGTCTCCCCTGGTCCTTCATCATCATCATTATCATTATCATTGTCATTGTCATTGTCATTGTCATTGTCATTGTCATCGTCATTGCCATTGCCATTGCCATTGCCATTGCTATTGCTGTAGTTGTTGTTATTGTTGTAATTGTTGTTGTTATTTATACAATTTGTTGTATAAATAAAATCTCCATATTCACAATAGCAGTGTACTGTCATATTCACAATAGCAGGGTACAATCTCTTTTAAATACAAATAATAAGTCTTATACACACAATAATTATGAGTATTATTCTCAAAATCTATTCACCAAAATCTATTTGTGGCAGCCCCTCAGATATGGGAAGACTGCTATCTTGTCTCACCCAGTCCCTCTTTTCGTCAAACTAGACATACCCAATTCCATATGTTTTAGCTTCCAGTCCCCTAAGCATCTTCGTTGCTCTTCTCTGCACTCTTTCTAGAGTCTCAACATCTCAACCTCATGCAGGATTCCAAGTGTGGCCTTACCAAGGCATTATAGAGTGGTATGAACACTTCACGTGATCTTGATTCTATCCCTCTGTTGTAGGGTTCAAAGTCAACAGGGAAGCCAGATTCACTTAACAACCACGTTACTAATTTAACAACTGCAGTGATTCAATTGACAAAAGTGGCAAGAAAAGTTGTAAAATGGGACAAAATGGTTGAGACCAACATAATTTCTGGCCTAAATCATGGCTGCAAGTTGAGGACTACCCGTACAATTGCTAACTGCACAAATGACTTACCTTGATCTTCTGACTTCCATTTTGTAGCAGATGACTTGTCATGTTGTTGTTCAGTTGCTAAGTTGTGTCTGATTCTTCATGACACTATGGACCATGGCATGCCAGCCTCCCCTATCCTCTGTTGTCTTCCTGAATCTACCCAAGCTCATGCTTACTGCATTGATGATGCTATCTAACCATCTCATCCTCTGCTCTCTCCTTCTCCTTTTGCCTTCAGTCTTTCCCAACATCAGGGTCTCTTCCAAGAAGTCCTATATTCTCCTTTAGTGGCCAAAGCAGTTTGAGCTTCATCTTCATCATCTGTTCTGAACAGACTGGGTTGCTTTCTTTTAGGGTTGACTGATTGGATTTCCTTGCAGTCCAGGGGCCTCACAAGAGTCTTTTCCAACAGACTGGTCATGGGCTCACCAAAGAACTCCTCCACGAGGTAGCAATAGCACTTAGACCTATATACCACTTCCCAGTGCTTTACAGCCCTCTCTAAGCAGTTTACAGAGTCAGCCTCTTGCCCCCAACAATCTGGGTCCTCATTTTACCCACCTCGGAAGGAGGGAAGGCTGAGTCAACCTTTGAGCCCGGTGATATTCGAACTGCCCAATTGCAGGTAGCAGGCAGTCAGCAGAAGTAGTTTCAGTACTGTACTCTAACCACTACGCCATCAGGGCTCAGCATGAATTCCATAACCTCAATCTCAACCTATAAGGTGAGCAAGTTGCTTCTAGACACCTGGACATCTCAAAACAGGTCCCCATGTAATATAGATGACAGGAGCTACACGTGTAATTAAGGATCAGATGAAACCTGAAAGCAAAACTCATTGGGAATAAAGGACTATTTTGAAATAAGCCAACAATGACCAGCAACCAAGTCTTGAAAACTCATAGCAAAAAGTCATCAGTTCCATGCTCTTGTATGTTGGAAGAACATCTGTTTGTAGGCCCTTTGCCTTTTGGCCTTGCCCAACCAGCTGTCTCTTTCTCTGTTTGACTCACAGTGATTGACCTTAGACAGCTGTGGTGATGAACTGCAAGCCATGGAATTCATTGCTGAAATCTTTCTTCTGCCATGAAGTCATTTAGTAGCTGTGGGCAGATCTGTTGAGGTTTCCCCAATTGCAATGGAGTCATTATAGGGTTGACCTAGGCTGGAAGAAGAATTGAGCTCATGTAGCTGAAATACTTTGAACCCCTAAGATACATGCTCTTAGTATTTGAAGTGTATGTTGTCTAACAAAACTTATGGTTCCCTTGCCTTCAAGGTTGACTCAGCCTTCCATTCTTCCAAGGTTGGTAAAATGAGGACCCAGATTGTTGAGGGCAACATGCTGACTCTGTCAACTGCTTAGAGAGGGCTGTAAAGCACTGGGAAGCGGTATATAAGTCTTAAGTGCTGTTGCTATTCTTGTTTCCTGTTTTCTTCTTAGATTTATATTTTTATCTTGTTCTTATGCTGTGAGCTGCCTATCTATCTATCTATCTATCTATCTATCTATCTATCTATCTATCCATCTATCCATCCATCCACCTACCTACCTACCTACATATCAGTCCATATCTATCTATCTATCTATCTATCTATCTATCTATCTATCTATCTATCTATCTATCTATCTATCTATATCTATCTATCTATCTATCTATCTATCTATCTATCTATCTATCATCTATCTATCTATCTATCTATCTATCTATCTATCAATCAATCAATAGTTTTTTTGTGGCCTGTTATATACAATCTTTCTCTTTAATAACTGGTTTCTTGAGATGGTCTGGTGGCTATTTGCTTTTCAGCTCTCTGTGCAGTTACATTTCCCCTCTCTGGTTCAAATTCAGTTCTTCTATGTTTCCCAATGTCTATTGAGATTCTGAATCCTCCAGGTCATGGTTGTTCCAAAGGTGCATTCCCCCTCCCCGCCCCCCCAAAAAAGACAACTGGACTTTCTTGGTTTTTCCTTTGAAAATGATTGGCTTCTCATCCAAGAAGCTTCTGAAGAACTGAAGAAATTTCTTGGATGAGAAATGACATGCTTTCAAAGGAAGAAAAACCAAGAAAGTCTAGTTGCCTTTTGGGAAAAAAAGCACCTTTGGGATATTCCTCCCAACATATACTATATTGCACCCTATATTGTACTATATATTGTGCTATATATTGTGTTTGCATGAAGTACAGTAGGAAGGGGTTGTCTGAAAATACATTGGTGCATTTGGACACTGTGTTCTATTGTTCAATTCAGAAGCTAATCCTCAGCAGGAGAGGCCCTAGAATTTGGAGATATCACCACGGCTATATTAGAGATGAAATGGTTTAATTATTTAATGTCATGCTTTAAAATGAACTTCTGGAAATAAACAGTGGAAGAATTAATTTCCTTCCTGTTCAGGTGGATAAGTTTCCAAAATGCATTGAGTTGGACCCTAGGGGATGTACAGTACTTAGTTAGTCTATGACCTGATTTGTAAATAAATAATAAAAAAGTACAGGTAGTCCTTAACTTACAAGAGTTCATTTACTGACCATTTGAAGTTACAACGGCACTGAAAAACTGACCTATGACCCTTTTTTCACACTTACGACTATAGCAGCATCTCCATGGCCACGTGATTTACATTTGGATGCTTGACAACTAGTTCATATTTATGATGATTGCAATGTTCTGGGGTTATGTGACCAACTGTTGCAACCTTCTGACAAGCAAAGTCAGCCGGGAAGCCAGATTCACTTTACAACCATGTTACTAATTTAACAACTGCAGTGATTCACTTAACAAAAGTGGCAAGAAAAGTAATAAAATGGGACAAAATGTTTGAGCCCAACATAAATTCTGGGCTCCATCATGGCCGTAAGTTGAGAGGACTACCTGTACAATCGCTAACTACACAAATGACTTACCTTGGTCTTCCATCCACCATTTTGTTTTGCTCACAGTAATAGTTTGCCTTCAATTCTTGACTGGACACAGGACATTTGTTTGGATTCTACTTACTTCAGTTGGTTGTGTTGGATGTTCAGACCATGAGGAATGGTCTCCTGAACACCGGGAGTCGGTAAATGAACCATTTCTCTACTTTTTTTTGTACAGTTTCTGTCTCTTGTGAGGAACCATCTGTTCCTGAGCTACAAGGTTTGAATAGAAGGTATAAACCTGGTGTTGCATTGATATAGTCCTTCCATTGTTTTTGGCTTGATTTGTGACTCTTTGGATGTTCTCCAAGCCTTCTCAGCCCAGCCAAGGTTGCTGTCATTTGGTGTAAATGCCATATGTTAGGATTCAGATGATGTATTACCTCAAAGGTCACAAATCATTACGCTGCATCTCTTTTTACAGGCCTGTGATGAGAAATATTTATGCAAATGTGCCTTCTGAGGAGAAATGGCGCTCGGTGTTAGGCAAAACTATGTGTGGTGGGTGTAATGAGATAGCTTGACTCATCCATGATGTTGCCTCAAAAACAATCGAAATTAACCGTAATGAAAAAAAATAGCTACTCTCCTCTGGCCCTTCTTTGTAAAAAAAACAACCCTGTGTTGATCCTAGGTTATGTTTTTGTCACTGTTGGGCTATTATTGCCTGGGATAATCAAGAGAAATAAACCCAGATTGGGAAAAACCCAGGGGAAAACATAATTCATTTTGGGTCATATTCAACTCTTCTGTCAGTCCTTTGAAGTAGACCAGACTAGAATTTGAGGACTGGCACCTAATACTCATGAATGAAGGCAAATATAGGTGTCCCAGTCCAGAATAATGTTGCAAGATAGATAGATAGATAGATAGATAGATAGATAGATAGATAGATAGATAGATAGATAGATAGATAGATAGAATAGATAGAATTCTTTATGGGCCAAGTGTGATTGGACACACAAGGAATTTGTCTTGGTTCAAATGCTCTCAGTATCCAAATGAGAACTCCCCATCAGATGAAAATATAATTAGGAAAATATTGGATTGTGCAGAGATGGATAGATTGACATTGAAAATAAAAGATAAAGGAGATACAGAGTACTAGTCAACATGGGATAGCTTTTATCCTAATGTGGGTTCCAGACTGATGAGCTGTATTCGACTATTGGTCTAGCGAATGTTTTGTATGCTCTAGTTAGTAGTGTGATACTACCAGAGAAAAAGCTACGTAGGATTAGGTTAACAACTCTTAATGCCTTTTTTGCTATGTAGTTACAGTGGGCTCTAGCACTTAGATCATTAGAGATGAGTATTGCAAGGTCCTTTACAGAGCTTGGATCATCAACAAAATCTTGGACTATTCAGCCTGTATTTTATTTTCTGATTTTTTTTGCCAATATGTAAGACAGAGCATTTATTTGTTGAGATTTGAAGTTGCCATTTGTTTGACCGTTCTGATACATAATCAAGATCTTTTTGAAGGGTAGCAGTATTATCTGTGGTATTGAACAGCTTTACATCATCAGCAACGCAGTTGCTCTTGATATGATCACAGAGGTCATTTATGTAGAGTATGAAGAGAGTTGGTCCTAGAACACTGCCTTGGGGGACACCACTAACTTGTCAGATTTGGCAGTGGGAGTATTTTATGTCTCCAAGTGCAGCCACATGCACAAATATTATTGTGTTTATTATTATTTTTCTTCCTAATATCATGTTAAATAATAAATAAAGCAAACAGAAGGGAGTGGGCAAAGGAAAAAAGATAGGCACAAGAGACACCCCCGTGTTTATAAAGGTAGTTCCAGTGGGAAGCCTAAGGTTGTATTGATGTTGAGTTCGCGGGTGTTTATTTGCAGGTCCACCGCACAAGTGTGCACAAAAGAGTTGTCCAACGTTCTCTGGGTCAGCTTCGGAGGAAGCCATAGCTGTGGGATCAACTCTCGGCAGATTATACAGGAGATCAGCACGATCGGCTGTCACTGATTTCACTGACATCTGTCCCCACAGCGAGACAAGCTGCAAACATGAATTATTGAGGACGTACACACACGGATCTGTGTCGTGATTACACCAAACAATATACTATGCCGCACTCTTGAGAACCGAACGCATGGAGTTTGGCAGCCAGCTGCGTTAACCCTTCTTCCACAAGCTGTTCCCGGAGTTCTTCGGTGTGTGAACGATACAGAAATGGTGCGACGTACATATTCCTCCTCCTTATGTAAGCAAGCACTGAAGCCACGGAAAGGCAAGCACGTCAGTTGGCTTTCCGTGGTGGCCTTCAAATCATCTCCATGCATTAAACTACTTGTGCAGATAATAGTGGTGAAAAAAAACTTGGTTTTTCTTCCCACCCCACCCCCCCCCCGGAACAAAATAAACAAGCGCACCAGAGATCTTATTGCTAAATAAATACAATAGGCAGATTTGTTGGCTCCCATCCAACATGGGTCGCTCCGAGCCTTCTTGAAAATGTTCCAACCCAATCAAACGTTTGGCAGAAAAGGAGGAGGATGCATTGTGTGTAGATGTGTGTGTGTGTGTGTGTGTTTAAGTGTAAATTGAGCCGACTTTTCCGCTTGAAGAGATAATCGGGGAGATTTTAGCACAACCCCAGCCGCTAAGTCAGAAAGCTAGAGGGGATGAGAAACGATTCGCATTATTTACTTAGTTTATTTAAAAGCAACAACACCCCTGTATTGATTTTTAATGTGAGAGAGATATGGAAAAAACCAAAGCACGGGGAATGTGATGCACTTCATCCTTTTTTTCTCATAATTTAGCTCAAAACTAAAACAAAACAAAAAACAAAACAGACACAAAAATGAAGATACTGGAGAAGAGTAAGAATGTTTCTGTCCAGGAACAAATTATTCGCCATAACCACTCAGGCAAAGAAGAGCAGACTTGTAGAAAATATTTATAGAATGGTGCACATGAAGTGTGCACGTAAGGTTTTTTTTTTTCTTTCCTATTTTAACCTGTTCTATTTGGACTGAATAAATCATGAAAAAGTAAGATTGGAAAATTATTGAAACATTCAAGAATCACTCATCTTTAGAAGCTTCCTCCTTCCCCCCTAGCCTTCTAGTTCTGTTTCTTTCTGCTTTTCCCTTCTCCTTACCTATCCTCCTTCTCTTTCTCCTCCTTTCCCCCCTTCCCCTCCTTCTCTTTATCCCCTCTTCTTCCTCCCCTTTCCTCCTCCTTCTCTTCCCCCTATTCTTCTAATTCTCTTTCTTTCTGCTTTTCTCTTCTCCTTCTCTTTACCCCTCCCTTCCTCCTCCTCCTCCTCCTCCTTCGTGCACGAATGTTCATTGCAACTTTTGGAAAGATGCTTCATCGCTGAAGAGCAAGTTGTCAATCAACCCCGTGGGAAATAAATAAATCTGAAAATAAGTTCCTGGCCTTGAGAATCAATGCAGCCTAGTAGTGATGAAGGTATTGGAATGGGATCACAGGGAACAGGTTCCTCACTTGATCATGGAAGTCATTGAAATTCCATTGGAGCTCATTTGAGTTTCAGCCCTTTGAAGGTAGATCTAACTCAGAAATCAGTCATGCAGGCAGGTCTTGTCTTATGACCACATTTCAGCTCAACGTTTCTGTGGTTGAGTGAGAGATTTTGTGATGATCCAGGGTGGGATACAAAATAAACACAGTCACAAAACAGGTGAAGCCCCTTTTATTCCTTCACTTTGCTTCAAAGTTCCAAATATCCTTGACTGGAGACAAAAAAAACCTCCCCCACAAGCAGTTATGAAAAGGAGGAAATGCCGTTTAAATTAAAAATGCCTATAAATTATAAAGAGTAAAAGCAACACAAACCACACTGAAGCAATTAAGGGAACCAGGCAAGATAAGGGCTTGAAGACATCCACAGATATCGGAACACACACTGGGAAGGACGCCAAACTCAGAGAGGAACGACAGACCAGAGATATTTCCACACTTCGTTTCCAGCACTGGCCCATAGGCATGTCCGTCCTTTTAACCAGTTGTCACAGCTACAGCCCGTGAAGAGGATCAAGGCCCTTTCCTCCCCCATAGACCACGCCATTCATGTCTCTCCCTTATCCTCTCCTCCCTGCGTGCCCTAGGATGGAGAGAGGATGGGCCTGGGTCTTCCTCTGACTGCCCAGCCGGCCTCTGCCCTTCCCCAGCCTCCTCCACAACCTCTGGAGCCACACTTCCACTCCCTGTCGGCTGTTCCTCCTCTTCCTCAGAGTCAGATTCTAACAGGGGCATGACACATTTGTTAAGTGACCTTTGCCCCATTTTACAATCTTTCTTGCCACAGTTGTTAAGTGAATCACTGCAGTTGTTAAGTTAGTCACACAGCTGTTAAGTGAATCTGACTTCCCCATTGACTTTGCTTGTTTGGAAGGGGGTCACATGTCCCCCAGGATAGAGCAACAGTCATAAATATGAATCAGTTGCTAAGTGTCTGAATTTTAATCATGTGACCGTGGGGAGGCCGCCATGGTCCTAAGTGTGAAAAACTGTCAAAATCCATTTTTTTCAATGCCGTTGTAACTTCAAACAGTCACTAAACAAACTGTTGTAAATTGAGGACTGACTGAATAGGCAGGGGTGCAATTCAACCGGTATAACAACCAGTTCAGCGAGTACGTGCTTTGCATGCCAAACGCACACTCCGCGTGTGCAGTCTGCGTTCAAAAAAGGCCATTTTCAGCTCTTCAGCTGCAGTCCCTGTGAATAAAACAGCTGAGGCGTGGCAAACCACTCTCCAAAGCCAACCAGCTGTGCTCTAAAAACAGGAAGTAAAGGACAGGAAGGAGCAGGGATGGGCGGGTGGGCCCAAAGTGAACTGGTTTGGAGCCAGATGATTGTTGGAACAAGAGGTTTGCCCGAACCGGTCCAAACCGGAAGAATCCCACCCCTGTGAATATGTGTTATAGTTTGTTCCGGAGCATCACAGTCGCACTGTGGGCTCTCAGACATTCCTGGACTCAAATAATAATTTGAGCTTTGTTCCATCACAACGGGACTGAAATAAGAACCTACTCATTAACATGAAACTTCTTTTTAACCCCAGCTTCAGGGGTGGGATGCCACCGGTTCTGTCCAGTTCTATAGAACCAGTAGCTCTGAAGAGCAGCAGACATCGAACGGGTTCTGTGTTTGCTGCTGTTTGGCCCACCTGCCCACCTGCCCACCTGGGTTCTTACCTGTCCTTTATTTCCTGCTTTTTCAACCTCAGCTGCTTAGCGCGGCACAGCTGAGGTTGAAAAAGCAGGAAAGAAGAGGCTTTTCAAACGCTGCGCATCTGCATGCAGCGCTTTTCAGCTGTACAGGCGGCACAGCTGATGGGTTTTTTACACACAAAATGTAGTCACTGAACCAGTAGTAACACCGGTTGAATCCCACCCCTGCCCAGCTTCTTTTAATTCTCTTTATTTGTAATCCTCCCCTGTGATAAATTGCAAAGCAAAGAAGCTATCTATTAAGGACCCAGCAGGATTGGAGAGAGGGGGAAAAAATGGAGGCTTATACAGCAATCAAAGTTCAGCCAGCACCCAAGTTCCGTGGGGTCGAAGTAATTTATAACCCAGCTCTTGGAAGCAGCTTCTTATATCGGAAACCTAGCAGGAATATTCCAGGCTTGATCATAATGGATTATTTATTCTAAATATACTCCGAGTAATTGTATAGCTCATGTCCAGCAGTTCAGGATTACAAATTTCATTAGACTTTTCGGAGATTGCAAGCCTTCAGACAATTGCTGTAAGTCAATCCATCTAAGAGGAAAAACCATTTCCTCAATATGGGAGGCGAGAGATCAGTAATATTACTTTCCTTAAGATTCAATTTCATTTACTGGAGGGTGGGGAAGGGAGATGAAGAGGGGAAATCCTTCTTTATCTTGTTTTTAGTGGGAGAGATCAGGTGTGACAGGAAGATTACACCCTCCTAAGTAATCCACTTATGGGAGTCTGGGTCCAGTTTCTGAGGGAACTAGCTTGGCTGGCTTGCACCGTTTCTCTTGGGCTATGCTCAGTGGTGGGATTCAGCCAGTTTGCACCAGTTTGGGAGAACCAGTTGTTATCTTTCGGAGCAGTTTGGTGAACTGGTTGTTGGAAGAAATCATTAGGGCTGAGAACCGGTTGTTAAATTATTTAAATCCCACCACTGGCTATGCTGTAGCTCTCAGACACCCAACGAGAAGTTAAAAATAATGATGGACAGACAATGTCAAATAAGGAGCAGAATTGGAAGAAGCTTTGGAGGTCTTCCATCCCAACCCTCTTCTTGAACAGGAGACCCTATACCACAGGTGTGAAACTCAAGGCCTGCAGGCCAGATCCAGCTGGCAGGGTGCTTTGATCTGGCCCATAGGGGTCACCCTGGAAACAATGAGGGACCGGCTTGCAGTTCTTCTGACAGTGAAAATGGGTTCCTGAGCCCCGTTTCTGGCTGCAACGGCCTCCTGCAACCCTCTGCCAATGAAAATGAAGCTCGGGAGGGGTCAAACACAAGGACACCCAAGGTCAAACACAACCCTGATGCGGCCCTCAGTGAAATCAAGTTTGACACCCTTGCCCTATTCCATTCTGGACAAATCTCTGTGGAGTCAGTTTAGAATAGAATAGAATAGAATAGAATAGAATAGAATAGAATAGAATAGAATAGAATAGAATAGAATAGAATA
>NW_020769425.1:1579610-1600429 GCF_900518735.1 Pseudonaja textilis | reverse complement strand
GGGAAACACGGGTACCTTCAAATCTTGACCCAAAATATCACAGTGTACTACAACCTAGAAATTCATACATGCCACCTGCTTTCCCAGGAACATTTTAACATATTTGTTATGGAAAAGCAACAACAAAGCAGAATCCGTGCTCTAGTCTGTATTATTGAGCAAGATTAAACAGTTAGAATTATTTCGTGACATTGGAAAGATAAACAGTCACCTGTGGTGGTGGAATGGATCACACCATTAACTCGGATGACATCTTGTGAAAAAGTGATTAATAGGCTACAGGAAAGCAGAGACAAATGAAATGAAATCACCGTTCCTTTCTTGAACTCTTTGCAACACAGCTAATAGATTATGGTCAGCAGTGAAAACAGGAACATTTTTTCCCGATGTTAATTGCTGAAGATTCTTAATTAAGGAATGGATTCATTTCGGCCAGGACTGAATTGTGGTTTAAAACCTTTAGGTCAGCCCTTAATATCTGACTTAGTCACATATTTGAAGGCTTCGGAGTATCCTAGAGTCCTTATAAAAGCATTAAAATTTGGGACAACTGCTTCAAATATTGAACATCCTTTTTCTAAATGGTGGCGTCAGATAGCTGCTTACGTACAAATTAGTACGCCCATCTCATTTTGATTCCATATATATATATATATATATATTAGGAGTAACTCTTCTTGAATTCTGCTTTAAGGTAGCTAATGTATACAATTAATTTGGGATTTCTGACTATCTAGCAATTTGCTGTAGTTTTTATTTTCTTTATAATATTTACTCTTGCCAGCCTTTGCCAGCAGATTTTGATAGGAAATGCTTGATTGGATGAATCACAGAATTACAAGTGACAATTTCTTGCTTAAGTTCCAAAGGTGCTTTTTTCAAGAGGCAACTGGACTTTCTTTGTTTTTCCTTGAAGAAGGTTGGCTTCTCATCCAAGACGCTTCTTCAGTTCTGACTGAATGGTGGAGAACAGAAGGGTTTATATTCCTTGTAATCATCTGGTCATTAGCACTCTCTCTGAGAGTTGTTGAGCCTCTGGGAGGGTGGAAACGGCCTCCCCGGGCTCCGGAGGCTCTCTGGAAGCCAGAAATAGTCCCATTTCCAGTCTTCCCGAACTTCCAGGACGCCCGTTTTTCACTCTCTGTGAGTCTCTGTGCACACCCTGCACTTACCTGGATCCAAAACAGGCCATGTGGGGACTCCTGGTAGGGAAGGAGTGGGCGGGGCCAGCCAGGAGTGGGATTTGGGGGTTCTCCAAACTGCACAGAATGTTAGCTAGGGACTCTCCCAAACCCCTGCAACCCCCCCCCACCTGTTTACAGCCCTATCTAAGTGCTTTACAGAGTCAGCTTATTGCCGTCCAATAATCTGGGTCCTCATTTAACCATCTCGGAAGGATGGAATGCCTTTAGAGTCAGGTTTTTACCGGCTGTCCCCATATGACCTGCCTAATAAATTTATACTTTGAGGAAACCCCAGGCCTCGGAGTTTTTATTGCGTTGGGCTTGTTACTTGGAAACCTGACAGAGTCAACCTTGAGCCAGTCAGGATCGAACTGCCGAACTCCTGAACTGCAGAAACAGTCAGCAGAAGTATCCTGCAGTACTTCATTCTAACCACTGCGCCACCACGGCTCTAAAACAGTTCCAAAGGTGCTTTTTCCATCTTGGACTTTCTTGGGTTTTTTCCCCGCCTTGAAAACGTTTTGCTTCTCATCCAAGAAACTTCTTGTTCTGACCCAAGCCCTTTTCCAACAAATCAAACACAATCCAAAAGGAACATAAACCTTTTAATGCTTCTGCAAAATAATTAGCTGTGATAAGCACAAGCCTTGCCAAACTGTGCGAGACGGCCAAAAGAAAATAGACATGAAATAATTTGCAATACAAGAATCTTTAAATACAAACTCAGGATACTGGAATGTCCACAAGGCTGGAGTTTCAAAACGTCTTTGCCTTCTGCAAAGAACATTCGTTTCACACCTGGCTTTTATCTGCTTGAAGGAGGGGCCATTACCTTGCAGCCTTACTTCTGAGTTGCCCGTGCTGTTATAGCTGCTCTTGCCTGCAAGCAATCCTGTGCACATGCGCACTTGGCACAGGCTCCTTGGGAACCTCCTCATCGCTGCTGCCAGCCCCCACAATCTCTGAAGGCAGCAGTTCACTCCCTAATGGTCCTGGCCCCTCATCTGAGTCCTCGTTCTCCTCAGTTGTCCACACCTGCTGCCGGCTAACCACAACACTTCTTCAATTTTTTGTCAAAGGTGGAAAAACACATTGGAGACAACCACCATCTGGATGATTGAGAATCTCTGTTAGGAATATGAGTCACCTAACAATTATTCGGGTTGGAAATATATAAACCAGTATAGACATTTTAATACTGTATCTTTAAGAATGCAAAAAATTGTAACTGGGTGTGGTTTCTCAAATGGCCATAAGATGGAGCCAGAAACCTGGGTTGTTTAGTCTTAGTCTCAGAAGAAGTCTCAGTAAGTCTCTGTTTCCTTCTGTTGGAGAATATTGCTGTTCCTTCTAATTGACTGGTATTCCTGGATTTGATGTAAGTCTGATACTGAACTGTTTTTGACACTGGACTTTGTTATTGGATTATCCCTCGATGAAAATTGACTGATTTTTACCTGTGAATGACTTTGGACTGCTTATTTTGAACTTTGCTTTAACATTTATGGAAGTAAAAACCTACATTTACTGTACAGTGTATCTGTGTGCTGTGTGTGTATTATTCAAACACTACTCTCAATACGTCTCCCTGTATGCGCTCATTCTCCTAACGGGGAATTACCTCAACAATCTCCATAGACACAGACATGTACCACTGTTTTAAAACTTTGATAACTTTAATCTGCTTGGATTTCAACTTCCAGAGTTCCCCAGTCAATGTCAGGTACAGAGAACTGGGACCACACTAAGCTCCAGTAAAGCTGATTTATTGTTCTTTCCTATAAACAAGAAGCTAGTCAACTAATGATCAACATCAAATTTGGTGCTAAATAAGCATCAACAGAATACAAGAGTGGTCAGGCTTAGACCATTTGTGGGATTGCAATGACTCTAGGCTGGTTACTCTTTTGACTCCACCCTCAGGCTCTACCTGCTCTTCTCCCACATCCAGCATGGGATTCTGGGAATTGCAGTCCACCCACTTAAATTTGCTAAGGGTGAGAAACCTGGCCTTAGAGGATGGCACCTTCTCAAGACGGCAGCTTCTTCTGCTCACCTAGGCAACCTGCTATTAAAATTGGATCTGGGACTCCTCTGAGTCGAAGTCCATTGCTTGTGAAATTAGGCCGGTGGTTCAGTGTCTTGGAATGTTCTGTGTAATGATGCTGCAGCCTTTTAATTTAACCGTGTAGGTCTGCTTAGTGGCAATAGAAAGGAATTATTAATTAACCAATTTTATAATAGAGTATACAGAGGCTATCAAGCAGGCCTGAGGGGAAAAGGGATCTATATATAATTGACCAGTATCGGATGAATTAAATTATGAAAATGAGGTTTGAGAAGCTAAGGAGAGGGCAAAGGGGGAAGGGAGGAAGGGGCCTTTGGCTAGATGGTGCATGCATGAGGTTTCCTCTTGTTTTGCTAATGATGTTTGTTGACTGTCCATCCTTAAGGTCATCGGTAATGTCTCCCATGCTGAGAATTATGACCATCAGCAAGAAATGAGAAATTAATTTGCTTTAAATGGTACCAGACATTATCAGGAGACCAGACTACATGGCAGCCACCAACATGATGCCTAATGAAGAGTTTAATTCTGTCATTAAGGTTACTGTGAGTTTCCTTGCATTGTTCAGCTTGGAAAATGAGCCGTCCTGTTTCAAAGAGGAGGGGAAGGAAGCAAAAAGGGGAAGGGGAACCCTCCCCCACCAACCACAGACATGATGAATTTAGGAATAATGTATTTGAATAAAGAATGGCAACAGGGGACGTTTCTTTTTTAAAGGAGACATATAATTAATAGTAAATTAATGGCAAGGCTAATTTGTTCCTGTGCATTCTCCTTAAATTCTCCTCTGCGAGTTTTGAGCAGAAATGTTATTCATTTGTGATTCTTTGGCCTGCAATTTAAAGGTTGGAAATTCGAGAATACATATCTGAGAGGGATTAGGGTTCTCTGATTCAGGGACTTCCACAGAAGAGATTTCTGGATTTCATCTTGGTTTGTCTCCACAGCCCATGATTAAATTTAAGCATAGTTCAAGGCTATGAATTTGCACAACAAACTACTGACAAGTAAAAAACAGAGTAAGATAGTTTGTGCACTAAGAAGTTATGGGAACCCAGCTATTTTATTAACCTTTATTTCTAAAAATCTATTTAAATATAATTGCTTTAGACAATCTTTTTGTCTTTTTGTAAGCTGTCCAGAGTCACTTCAACACTGAGACGGGCAGCATATAAATGTAATAATTTGGTAGATAGATAGATAGATAGATAGATAGATAGATAGATAGATAGATAGATAACAAGACAGAGGGGCAGAGAGAAAGATCGGTGGTAGAGATTAGATGATAGATAGATGATAGATAGATAGATAGATAGATAGATAGATAGATAGATAGATAGATGATAGATAGATAGATAGATAGATAGATAGATAGATAGATAGATAGATAAATAATAGAAGGCAGGCAGACAGATAGATATGGATCAATAGGTAGGTAGGAATGTAGGTAGGTAGGTAGGTAGACAGATAGATAGATAGATAGATAGATAGATAGATAGATAGATAGATAGATAGAAGACAGACAGATAGATATGGATTGGTAGGTAGGTAGATAGGTAGATAGATAGATGATAGACAGATAACAAGACAGAGGGGCAGAGAGAAAGATAGGTGGTAAAGATTAGATGATAGATAGATAGATGATAGATAGATAAATAGATGATAGATAGATAGATAGATAGATAGATGATACATAAATACATAAATAAATAATTGTGTTAACCAGACCATAACATGAGGCTGTAATAAACTGGATGCATTTAGGTATTCCGAAATCGTTTTTAAAAACAGATGGTAAATTACAACTTCCTGGGGAAAAAAAATCTAGCCCACAATCTTTTATATATATATATAAAGGAGGATCGTGTAAAGCTTTCTTTTGTTCATGGTTTGAAGGCTCCACCGTGCACTTTCCATTCACCAAATTGTAATGTATCTGTCTTTGTGTCTTTCCTCTTGAAATTTAACCCAAACTCTGCTCTCTCTGTGTTAATGTATTCCTGCTTACACTTGACTTCTGATTGTGTGATGGCTAATTATCATTACACAGGTCCCTGGGGTGAGGAGCCACGATAGAAGAACAAAAGAAGGCTGGGTCTCCAGTTTGGCAGTGGTCCTAAAACCAGTAATGGGGCAGATTGGAACTGGTGGAACTACTCTTTGTTAGGATGTCTTTTCCTTCCCTTCTTTCAAAAAGATGTTGGGAAGGTGGAAGTCAGCAAAGGGTAAGGGTTAGGAACGATGGAATATTCCCCTTGAATATGATGTCAATACGTTGGCTTGTTTCCTTTTATTAAGATGCCATCCAACGGATAACAAGTCCTGCTGTGTTTTACCAACATAAAAAATTAGACTGGAGACCGAAGAGCGGCAGGAGGTTTTTTGGCACCCAGAAATAATCACACTTGATGTGGAAAGTAAAGTAAAAGGAGCCATCTGTTCACTGCAAGGGGATGTGAAAAATCACATTAACATATTGTCACTAACATCATGAAATACACAGTTAATAATAAATTTAGTTATCATAGCAAGCTGCATCGGGTGTTTCCTTAGCAAAAGTCAAGGGAAAAGGGAAGGATGTTCTCCTGCATGTCCGTATACATTTTACTATATATACACACACACACACACACACACACTGTGTGCAGGTAGTCCTCGACTTACAACAGTTCCACTTAGCGACCATTTGAAGTTACAACGGCACTGATAAAAGTGACTTTGGATTGTTTTTCACACTTAGGACCATTGTGTGATCAAAATTCAGGTGAATTTGGCAACTGACTCATATTTACGACAGTTGCAGGGTCCCGTGGTCACGCGGACCTTAGGACAAGCAAACTGTTGGAAGAAATGTCCATCTGGGTTCAGTTCCAAGTAGGGAAAAAGACACTGGAAACATGGAGGCTGTCTGGAAAGATGGTTTAGTTGTGGACAGGACCACGTAGCTTTGAGCTCCAAATGTGAAAAGGACAATCACATGCTTCAAGGTGTTGGGTGAAGGAAAAGAAGGAAGGGCTGAGATGCTGAGAGTGCCTTGGTTTTATGCCCTCTGTTGGGATTTGAATTTGAGCTTGTATTCTGATTGGTTGTCAGACTCCCATGGGGCCATGCAGGGGCAACTCTGTAGGCTGTCCTGAGTCCCAGGCTTGGTTGAGCCTTGCTGGATGATGATGTAATGAAAGAGCTTTGTGAAATTCCTATTGTAGCTCTACCTGGAGTAGATCTTTGTTATGTAAAATAGATTGGCCTAGGCCAGAGTAATGGCTCATTAGCAAAGGTGGTGGTGATGGTGGGGAGGTTGAGTTTCTGCCTCTTTGATTTTCTCCTTTTCTTTTTAGGGAAAATATTCTGCCTTTTTAGTATATCCTAAAATATTTTATTTTCCTAGGAGATGGGTGGGTTTTAACTTCCAACAATAGTCAATGAAGAAAGCAGATTTGCTTAACAGCCATGTTACTAACTTAACCAATGCAGTGATTCACTTAATCACTGTGGCAAGAAAACAACTGTGGCCATGAGGAATCCAGATTCACAGAGTAACCATGTCACTAATGTTGGAAGTTAAAACCCACCCCTCTCCTAGACAAATGAAATATTTTAGGATATATTAAAAAGGCAGAATATTTCCCCTAAAAGAGAAGTAGAGACTCAGAGAGGCAGAAAATCAGCCCCGCCCAACCTTTGTTAATGGGCCATTAAGGCCTGGGCCAGTCTATACTACACAACAAAGTTCTACCTCCTCCAGGCAGAGCCATAAAGGAACTGCCCAAAGCCTTTCATTACATTATCATCCAGCAAGACTCAGCCAAGCCTGGGACTTAGCACAGCCTACATGCATGGCCCCATGGGAGTCTGACAACCAATCAGAATACAAGCTCAAATTCAAATCCCAACAGACAGCATAAAATCCCAGGGACTCTCAGCATCTCTTCCCTTTTTTCTTCACTCAGGAGCTCCAGGCCATGGGGTCCTGTCCACCATTAAACCATCTTTCCAAACAGCCTCCATGTTTCCAGTGTCTTTTTCCGCACTTGGAACTGAACCCAGTGGACATTTCTTCCCACACTAACTTAACAAATGCAGTGATTTACTTAACCACTGTGGCAAAACTCACATAACTAATGTTTCACTTAGCAACATAAATTTGGGGCTCGATCAGGGTCGTAATTCAAGGCCTACCTGTATAAGTATTTACATACACCGGAAAAACACACGCTCTCTCTATTTGAGTGTCTCATATCTGTGAAGGGATATCTGCTTAAAATCTAGAAGGGGATGGTTTTTGCAAGTTCCTTGTCTCTTCTTTGCGGTTTGCGTCATTCCTGACTTCCTGACTGGTAGACAAGCACCCTAGAAAAATGCAAGACCGTCATAGAGAGAGGAGCAGGAATAAGAAAATGGTGGAAAAGTGAAGTTGAAAAGTATTAAGGAAACCAATGCATTCTGTGCTAGATGTAGTTGTTATAGGAATGGAAGAAAGTGATTTGAGGGGTTGCTTGGCTATTTCTTGTAGGTGTTTCATTACCCAAACTAGGTAATGTCATCAGTGCTAGTAAGGGGTCTGATTTATATTCGAATAGCTTGTCCTGTCAGTGTTGGTAGGACTAGCCTTTGTGGTTTTTGGATTAGACTGAGGAATTCTGGGAGTTGAAGTCCACAGGTCTTAAAGTTACCAAGTTTGGACACCCCTACTCTAGAGGCATTCAGTTATATAGGATTATATAGGAGAAAATATTAACAGAGATGTGTATATTGATGCCCCATCCTAATAAACAAGGATGTGGTAGCTCAGGGGCTAAGACGCTGAGCTTGTTGATCGGAAAGATCGGCAGTTCAGTGGTTCGAATCCCCAGCGCCACGTAGTGGAGTGAGCTCCTGTTACTTATTCCAGCTTCTGCTAACCTAGCAGTTCGAACGCATGTAAAAAAAATGCAAGTAGAAAAATAGGGATCCCTTTGGTGGGAAGGGAACAGCATTCCGCGCACCTTCGGCATTTAGTCCTACCGGCCACATGATCACGGATACATCTTCAGACAGCGCTGGCTCTTCCGCTTTGTAATGGAGATAAGCACTGCCCCCTAGAGACGGAAAAGACTAGCAGGTATATGCATGGGGAACCTTTACTTTTACATCCTAATAAACCTCACTTACCAAGTGGTTGAAATTCTAATTTTGTTCCCCTGTTTTGTTTTTTCAGTGATGAAACTAAACTTGTGAACCTTTTCGATTCATTGTCATGGTTTGATTATGATTTGATAGGCTAGAAAAATGAACAATCACAGGCACCAGTGTTCATATTTGACAGGCAAACATGATAGACAAATGTCCTCAAATATTTGTTGACAAATATCCTCTAGAATTATGTTTGTAATATTCAAATACTACTTAAGGACAATATGCCAGTATTTTTCTCATATTCCTCTTGGCATTTTCAGTGACAAACAGTGAATCAATGGGGTAAACAATATTATATTATTGTCTGTTATTTCTATAATTGAAATGATGGTAAGAAAAGGATTTATGGCTGTTCAGTTATACTTATGCAGATATTGTATATGTGATTGGCAAATTAGTATGACTTTATTTTCCAAACCTTACTTTATATCTTAGTTTTATATCATTGTCTGCAGGTACACTAATTTCTCCTGCCTGACTAAACAGAGATAGATAATGTCAGTATCCCTATTCATACTAACATATGGACAATTTGATAGCTGCCAATGGACAATGGTCCCTAAAGCAGGTGTCTTCAACCTTGCCAACTTTAAGAGTTGTGGACTTCAACTCCCAGAGTTCCTCAGCCAGCAAAGTCCACAAGTCCGCAAGTCTTAATGTTGCTAAGGTTGGAGACCCCTGCCCTAAAGTGACAATGCCTTAATACATTTTGTATGCTGATGGCTTAATGCTCAGTCCTATTGTATGTTAATTATTTTATCAGTTTATTTCACAAAAGTCCTATGCCAAAAATTGCAGTGCATTTTGTGTGCTGATAGCTAAATACTCAGTCCTGTTCAGTGGTGGGATTCAAATTATTTTACTACCGGTTCTGTGGATGTGGCTTGGTGGGTGGGGCAGGGGAAGGATACTGTAAAATCTCCATTCAGAGGTGGTATTTGCCAGTGCTCCGAACTACTCAAAATTTCTGCTACCGGTTCTCCAGAACTGGTCAGAACCTGCTGAATACCCACCACTGTTCTGTTGCACATTCATTATTTTATTGATTTATTTCACAAAATTTCAATACCAAAAATTGTAGGGCATTTTGTTTGCTGATAGCTTAATATTCAATCCTATGGTACGTTAATTATTTTATCGGTTTATTTCACAAAATTTCAATACCAAAAATTGAAGGGCATGTTGTAAGCTGATAACTAAATCAGCCTATTGCCTACTAATTGTTTTATTGATTTATTTCCCAAAATTTCTACAGCAAAAATTGTGTGCTGATTGCTAAACACCTGTCATGTATTAATTAGTTGATCAACTTATTTCGCAAAATTTATATACCAAAACATTGTAATGCAATTTTTAGGCTGATTGCTAAATACCCATTCCTGTTGCATGTTAATTATTTTATTGATCTGTTTTTATAAAACTTCTCTACCATCTGGGTAGTAATGACTCTGGGTAGTTCATTAATGACTGGTCTTCATTTTATTTGTATTCTGCTCTTCCTTGCAAAGGGTCCTTGCACTTAAAAACGTGTTTGTAACTCTTGTTTTCTTTCAAACAGCACGTTGTAAACCTGCTCGGATACATTTTTAAAGCTGAAAATTATGTCACAACGCTTGCAAAAATGCAAAATCTGACAAAGGGCAACATTCCAATTTACACATTCATCCAATCATGCAGATTGAATCAATCTGTCTGGAATTTGCAAAGATAATTTACCCTGACAGTGTGATAACAGGCGTACCTTGACTTGGATATTTTTTTAAAAAATTGCCGAAGGAATTGGAAACAGCCTCTTTTTAAAGGTAAAACCCAGTGGCTACCATATAGCTAGTTTGAGTCAGAGGTGGTATTCAGCAGGTTCTGACCAGTTCTGGAGAACCAATAGCAGAAATTTTGAGTAGTTCGGAGAACTGGCAAATGCCACCTCTGAATGGAGATTTTACAGTATCCTTCCCCTGCCGCGCCCACCAAGCCACGCCCACAGAACTGGAAGAAAAAAAAATTTGAATCCCACCACTGGTTTGAGTACATTTGACTTTAGACCTTTCAATGCCTGCCTGATAAGTTCAGTACCTTTAAACCTTTTGGAGACAATGTCTGTCTTGGCTATCTTGCAGTTGTCTTTGGGTAGCATGTATGAATTCAGCCTGAAGTAGAAGTACAACACTCAGCTGATGAACCTTATTTATTACAATCATCATTGAGGGTCTGTTTTATGAGAAAGCAAACATGCTTCTAGAGGTTGAGGACTAGGTGATAAGGCAAAGGTTTCCATGTGCAGTTGTGGTCAACTCTAGGGCACAATGCTCACCTCCATTTCTTGGCTGAGAGAGCCAGTGTTGTCCAAAGATATTTCCCATGGTCAAGTAGCCAGCATCTGCCAAAAGCACATGGAACGCCGTTACCTTCCCACCAAAGTGGTACCTATTTATCTACTCCCATTTGCATGCTTTCGAACTGCTAGGTGGCAGGAGCTGGGGCAAGGAACGGGAACTCACCCCATGATGTGGCACTCGGGGGTCAAACCTGGGCCGTCAGATTTCCAGTTTACAAGCTCAGGGTCTTTAACAGTGGTGCGATTCAACTGGTGTAACAACCGGTTCGGTGAGCGCACACTCCCCGCCCACGCGGTCCACATTTTAAAAAGCCCATTTTCAACTCTAATACTTACCTTCTACTGCAGCCGCTGTGAATAAAACAGCTGAGGCATGGCAAACCACTCTGCTGCGTGATTCAGCTGTGCTCCAAAACAACGAAATAAAGCCCAGGAAAGAGCAAGAGTGGGTGTGTGGGGCCAAATGCTCACCAGAACTACCAGTTCACACAAACCAGTCTGAACCAGTAGATTCCCACCCCTGGTCTTTAACCATTGAGCCATCACATACAAAGGAGGAAATCCTGGGAATCTGATTCACAGGGCGGTTTGGACAAACTAGGCAGGATCTAGAAGCTCAGGAGCTCTGTGGAAGTCCATTGTGAAGAAGAGGGAAGGTTGAAGTCATCCTCTAATGGAAGATGGAAGGCTGGGATTCCTCTCAGTTGCAATTTCCTTTGGAAGGTGGTGTGGAGGCTTCTATTTGTTGGTCTGGGTGGGTTTTCAGGGGGCATTCTTTGATGTCAGGGAGGATCAGTTCGCTGGGTCTAGGACAGAGGTGTCAAACTCGATTTCATTGAGGGCCACATCAGGGTTGCGTTTGACCTTGGGGGGCCAGGGTGGGCATGGTCAGGTGGGTGTGGCCAGCTTGATGTTACATGTGTCGGGTGTGTCTGTGGTGGCCTGAGCACTCTGCCAGCAAAACCGGACTCCTGAGCTCCATTTTTGGCTGCGATGGCCTCCTGCAATCCTCTGTTTTGACCAAGGCTTCCTGACTGTAATTAAGCACACGCTTAGTTAAAACAGCTCTTGTTTTATTTCAATGCTAGGAATTATGTTCATTCCCAGCCTGTAATGAGTCCCAAACAGTCCCTCGAGATAAACACCCATCTTTCTCTCTTTTGATTTGGTGCCAATAACTAAAGTGCCAAATTAACTATAAAAAAACAACCAAAGTACAAAGTCCACACAGGCCTTCAAGGTTTAATCTGAACAGAGCGAACGACCTTGCTTCCTGCAAAGGTTTCTCTACCTTTGCATTTCCTTTATACCTTATGAAAGGGGCAATCACCTCCAAGCCTTAGTCGCCCCTTTTGTCTTAGCTGCTCTTGCCTTCTAGAAGCTCTGCATGCACACACACTGGGAACAGGCTCCCCTTGTTCCTCTTCCTCACTCCTGCCAGACTCTGGAGGCCTCAGAATCAGCACACAACTCCCAGATGGCCCTGGCCCCATCTCTGCATTGGATGCAGGACCCTCATCCAAGTCGTCCCCAGACTCCTGGACTAGTCCCTGTTCTTCCCCACTGTCCGATCCCACTGCTGTCTGCACAGGCTGCTGGCGAACCACAATACCCTCTGCCACCAAAAACGTGTGCAGCCCTTCCAAGCTCCGTTTTCGCTGGCAGAGGTACCACAAACTGGTCCTTTGCTGTTTCCAGGATGACCCTGTGGGCCAGATCTAAGCACACCATGGGCTAGATCCAGCCCACACACCTTGAGTTTGACACCTTTGGTCTACGACAATGCTATATGAACCATTTCATTCAGGTCCTTTTATTATTGGAGATCACATTTTCATCAAAATTAGTGTAACTCTTGTATTTCTGGATTGACTTTCTTTGTTTTATTATTATCTGCCACAGTTCTGTCAAAATTAATGTAACTTTTGCATTTGTTCAGTTGTCCCACAGCAAATTGGCAATGGTGAGTAATTCCATTATGAGTTGGCCAGTGCGAGTTGTCCCTTTCTGCAGTTTGATAGGAATAGGCAAAGAGATGAACTGGATGTAAGTTCAGCTGTTATGTCTAGAAGACAGAGAGCAAAGAGAGGAAAAGAGAACGCAGCTTTCATTTTGTTCGGTAGATACGATTTTTCTATTGTAATAAAATAAGCTGTACCAGTTGCAATGCATCCCAGAAGTTAGCAAACTAAGCTTGGAAGTTAAACAGATTTGATTAGGACATGGATAAGATACCAACAGGGAATTCTAGAACTATAGGCTAGTTTTGGAATTTAAAAACAAATGCAGGAAAAGACAGTAGCAATAGAACTAGCACTTATACTTTTTCATAGTGCTTTACGGCCCTCTCTAAGCAGCTTAAAGACTCAGCCTCTTGACCCCAACAATCTGGGTCGCTTCGGAAGGATGGATGGCTGAATCAACCTTGAGCCAGTCAGAATTGAACTGCTGGCAGTGAGCAGAGTCATCCTGCAATACTGCATTTAACCACTGCGCCAGTATTGTCTCTTTGTGTTGTTCCCAACAAAACTACTTTGGATGAGTCCACAAATAAATGGAAGTGAACTCAAAGGAGACCTCGAATGTGTTTACCTTTGACCTTTGACCCTTCTGCAGATTCTTAATGCCTTGAACAAATGGGACCAATTCCACTGCCGAATCCTAATGGGTCCATTGGGTTGGAATCATCCTCAAGGCAGCATCTCCATGAGATGCGTTTCAGAATAGTGTTGCAAGCTGCGGTGAAAAGTGGGTAAAAATAAAAAAAGAACTAAAAGGACATTATTTTAAAGGCTGGGCTTAAGCAAAGCGGTTCTATAAGATTTGAAATCCCATTAGCTGCATTTCTGCTGGATGTTTTCCATCCGACGATAGGAGAGGACATTTTCTAGAAGTCAGCAAGTTTTATTTTTGGTGTCAGCTCCCTTCCTTGTCCTTCAGGAGGAGAATATTGGCCTTTCTTGGGTCTCCATGGGTCTGTTTGTCAGTGTGATGAAAGGGAATGAAGTTGGTGTACTTCAGAGCAGGGAAGATTTGCTGTCACTTTCCCCTCAGGCTGATTGTGTGGCCCATCTGCCAGTCATTCTCCCCAAAGCCAGGAGGTCCTCTATGGTGCATTAGGGAACACCCAGAGCAAACAACAGCAAAAAAGAAGAAAGCCTGTCAGAACTCAAACCAAACCAAACCACAAAAAAACAACAAACCATTTGAACCTTTTGCAAGCTTCCATGTCTGTTTATGAAATGCAGTGAAATCTCAGAGGCGAAGGCAACAATAGAGTTGGCTCTGTATAATTAAACCATCTAACTAGGCCCAAGCCAAAACAACGGAAAGATTTGGCAGCAAATAGTTTCCTTTTACAGATTTTTTTTTGTTTTGCAGAGCTGTTGGCTTGTTCTTAGCTTATTCCTTCATACGCTGGTGACATCCGTTGCGGGCTGGGAATATCATCACGGTGGGAATCCCTGATTGTGAAGAAGCATTGAGATGATCCATCTTCCTCATTTCTGAACAAGGGTCACTGTAGGAGATACACCTATAGACTGGGTGAAACCAGGCTCAATAGCAGTAACTGTGAGAGGGATCTTGGAATCTTAGTGGACAACCAGTTAAATATGAGCTAGCAGTGTGGAGCAGTCACCAAAAAAGCTAATGCAATCCTAAATTGCATTAACAGAGGGATACAATACATATCAAGGGAGGTACTAATACCACTCTATAAAGCCTTAGTAAGACCACACCTAGAGTACTGCATCCAGTTTTGGTCACCACACTATAAAAAAGACATTGAGATTCTAGAAAGTGTGCAGGGAAGAGCAACCAGGAGGATTAGGGGACTGGAGGCCAAAACATATGATGAACGGTTGCAGGAACTGGGCATGACTAGTCTAGTGAAGAGAAGGACCAGGGGAGACAGGATAGCAGTCTTCCAATATTTGAGGGGCTGCCACAGAGAGGAGGGGATCAAGCTATTTTCTAAAGCACTTGAAGGCCAGACAAGGAATAATGGATGGAAACTGAACAAGGAGAGATTCAACCTGGAAATAATTTTCTGACAGTGAGAACAATCGACCAATGGAATAGCAGTTGTCCTTGGAAGTTGTGGGAGTGGCATCACTTGAGACTTTCAAGAAGAGATTGGATGCCATTTGTCAGAAATGGTGTAGGGTCTCCTGCTTGGGTGAGGGGTTGGACTAGATGACCTACTAGGTCCTTCCAACTCTGTTAATCTGTTAAAGAGATGACCAGGCTGAACCTGAGGGAGGGGTCAAATGCATCATCAGTCATGAGTCCCTGCGCAGGGTGCACACACAAGAAATCTAAGTCCAGACTACCTTGAATTCCTTTCTTTCCTTAACTCCCGCTAATTTCTCTAAACTGTTGGTAGTTCAGATTCTTGTAGAGAGCTTAAGCTTACATATAAATCGTTATACACATTTGAACTACCTGGATCTCCTGGTCTGACAGCCACTTTCCTTTGGAGTAACCCTAGCAGGCAGCATTCCCAATGTAAATATATAGAAATAACCATTTGCCAGTACTGATGCCAATAGGGGTATATGTTGCAGAGTTGTTGGGAACCACAGTAATATGACAGTGTTGTATCTCTCAATGTAGAGAGGAGAGGGAATGGCCTTGAGGGACGGATCCAAGGGACCAGCCAGATAAAAGTAGCTTGAGGCCAAGCCAGGAATGTAATCCGAGTAAACATCTCAGTTATAGCGATAGCACTTAGACTTATATATACCGCTTCACAGTGCTTTACAGCCCTCCCTAAGCAGTTTACAGAGTCAGCCTATTGCCCCCAATAATTGGGGTCCTCATTTTACCCACCTCGGAGGGATGGAGTCAACCTTGAGCCAGTGAGACTCCATCCTTCCGAGGTCGGTTAAAATAAGGACCCAGATTGTTTGAGTGGCCAATTTGCTGATTCTCGAAATTGCTAAGGCTAGTAAAGCACTGTGAAGCGGCATATAAAGTCTAAGCGCTATTACTAAGTGCTATAATTGCCTTGCTTACCAGTGTAAATTTAAAGCTCAATTACTGTCACAATTCGAGGCCTACCTAACCTGTAAAGGCAGAGGAGAAGAGGCAATGCTTTCAGACCTGAAAGAGCCCATTATTGGAACCTTACAATAAAAGTTGTATCAGTACTCGTGATTTGGGTTTCCTGTCTGCACTACCTAGTAGGACTGACAATTCCTTCAAGATTTCTAGAATTCAGGAAAGCTTAGTCCCAGAGCTGCCAAGGGAATAAAGGCCTAGCCGGAAATGAAATAAACCTTCAGACAAACATAATGGCTCTAGAATCTAGAATCTAGATGGATAGCAAGCTTTAACTTTGATTTATTGACTAGGGTGTGTATCCAGCTCTTCTCCTCCTCTAAGAGAGGCTAAACATTAGATGCTCTCTGGTCTAGTCGGCTGCTGCTGATTACCTTTAAGTATGCGAAGCAGAGATGGTATTCAGCAGGTTCTGACCAGTTCTGGAGAACCATTAGCGGACATTTTGAGTAGTTCTGAGAACCGGCAAATGCCACCTCTGACTGGAGATGTTACAGTATCCTTCCCCTGCCAAGCCCACCAAGCCACGCCCACAGAACCTGTAGTAAATTGTTTGGAATCCCGTCACTGAACCGTTTGCCGTCAGAAGATGTGGGTGCTCCATCACTGGAGGTGTTTAAGAAGAGACTGGACAGCCACTTGTCTGAAACGATATAGGGTCTCCGGCTTGAGCAGGGGGCTGGACTAGAAGACCTCCAAGGTCCTTTCCAACTCTATTCTGATTGAAGAATTGGTTTAAGTTTGAGAAATGTAAAGTCACCAACTAAAAAAATATACAGGCAGTCCTTGACTTACGACCACAATATGAGCCCAATGTTTTTGATGATAAGTGAGACACTTGTTAAGTGAGTTTTGCTCCCTCTTAAGACCTTTCTTGTCACAGTTGCTAAGTGAATCACTGCAGTTGTGACATTAGTAACACAGTTGTTAATTGACCCTGGCTTCCTCACTGAGTTTGCTTGTCAGATAGTCACAAAAGGGGATCACATGACCCCCAGCACACAGTGACGGTCATAAATATGAGTCAGTTGCCCAGCATCTGAATTTTGATCATGCTGCAACCGTTGAAAGGGTGAAAAATGTTCAGAAATCACTTTTTTCTGTGTCATTATAACTGCAACCTTACCAGACCCATTTAATAAATTAATTCATTCCTCCTTTTGCATTTATTCTCACTACCTTTTCTTGGGTAGAGTACACACAAACGCACAGGCACCAAGACATTGGATTCATCCAAATTTTGAAATATCCAAATATCCAATTTTGAAAGAGCCAAACCAGTGGTGGGATTCAATTTTTTTTTTACTACCGGTTCTATGGGCGTGGCTTGGGGGGCATGGCAGGGGAAAGATACTGTAAAATCTCCATTCAGAGGTGGCATTTGCCGGTTCTCCAAACTACTCAAAATTTCCACTACCGGTTCTCCAGAACTGGTCAGAACCTGCTGAATACCCACCTCTGAGCCAAACATAAATTTTGAAAGAGTCCAATGCGAATTTTGAAAGAATGACTCTGATACAAAGTAGACTGATTCACAATGTGCCAGGAATGTTTATGCTAAATTAAGATAACGTTTATTATTTAAGGTTCAGCCTGTTTTGGAAATCCAGACTTCATGTTTGCATCTTCTCTGGATAAGGCTGTTTTTAGCCATTATAAGAATTGTTTATTAAAGGTGCAGCCTGGGCTGTGAACAAAGCAATTGCATTTTCCTAACCTGGCTTTAAGGTTTTAGTATCCTGTCTGCACCCAGATGTACTATGACTTGCTTACCTAGCAGCTGTTCCTCCATCTGTTGTTCAGCTGCTAACTTTGTGGCCAACACAGAGGTCTCTGGTCTTCTTCCTAGAGATCTCTCCCCCACTTCTGTCTTTAAACAAACCAGGAATCTCAAATTAAACCAGAGGTTAAAATTATCGCATTTCAGTCGCGTTATGGCTCTCTGAAGAAAGGTTTAACGCTGGGAAAGATGGAAGGAAAGCAAAGAAGAGGAGTTGCCAGCGAAGGGGATGGATTCAGTTACAGTCGTGTTGAGTGCAATGTTGGGGAGACTTGAAAGAACAGGTTAAGGAGAGATTGTCATTGTCACATCCCTGTCTGAAGCCTGAATCTGCCGGGGAAGATGAGCTACGGGGATTGAGGGGGCGGCTTCGTTGGCTTTGGAGGAAAATGGGGAAGGGAAAGGCCAGACAGGCCAGGGCCTTTCAGGATTAGGACGGCTTGTGGACAGGGAGGAACAGGGACAGGATGAACATGAGAGACAGAGCTTAGGAGAGGAGCCAGGACCACCCCCTCCTGATCCGAGAGCATGGAGAGTGGAGAGGAGGCGAGAACAGTGTAGACTGATTGACCCAACTTCTCAGGAGGACAGTGCCCCAGCCCTCTTCACAAAGCACACCTGGGGAGATGCTGTGGGGAGGGGCATTTGTCGGGAACAAATGCTGAGTTCCTGAAGTGTTGAGTGCCGATGTTTGAACTTTCCAAGAGTCTTTACATTCTTTCTGGGTTTTGGACTAATTACCAGGATCCTTTGCTTCCTGAACCCCTTGATTTGCCCTGCTAGATTTATTGCTGTGCAGCCTTGATGTACACAGCACTGAGCTGGACTATTTGCAGCCAGAGGCTGCTTGAGGTGTGCGTGTGGGGGTTTGTCATCACTTTGCTCTGGGAGAGTTTGGGAGAAATTTTTAGCAATAATGGGGCGGTTTGAACTGCCAGCTGCTTGCGTTATCTCTGTGCCATGCCCCAGGTCATCACAATCACGGAGAGAACTATCTATGCGGCCTTTAGCTGAAACAATTTGAGCGTTGTGCACATAATCGCTCAATCAAAATCAAAGAGAACAAGAGTGAGCAACTTTCAGCTCCCAGTTCAGCAACGGAAAATTGATGAATGACAGCAGCATGATTATCATCGTGCTTTCTGAAACATGAGAAAAATGTGCTGAAAATCTCTGAAAGGCTCAAGGTACAATAATCTGACCTCTTCCCATACATGGTTCCAAAGGACCAAAAATTCAAATTCTCCACCTTTCCATTGATGTCATTGTACTATACCCATACCTGCGGTCTTCAGGTAACAAATTCATCATGCAGCCACGGTAGTGTAGGGCTTAGAATACAGCATTGCAGGGTGACTCTGCCAACTGCCAACAGTTCGATCCTCACCAGCTCAAGGTTGACTCAGCCTTCCCTCGTCCCTAGGTCGGTAAAATGAAGACTCACATTATTGGGGACAATATGCTGACTCTGTAAACTGCTTAGTGAGTGCTGTAAAGCAGGGGTGTCCAACCTTTCACCTTCCCTGGGCCACATTAGAAGATGAAAATTTGGTTTGGGCCGCACATAAAATAAAATAACAGTAACGATACCTGATCATCCAAAAAACCCATAGAAAACATAGTTAACATATTAAATTTATTTGGAAATGAAGTTAGTGAGATGTTTTTATTATTAATTATTTATTAAAAATTATTTATTTTTTATCACATTTTTTATCACGTTTTTTTTATCATGGTTTATTTTCCGGCCAAATTTTGCGGGGGCGGGGGGGGGAGAAAGCTCGCCCACCTTGCGCCTACCTCTCCTCCTGCAAATGGCCCGGCTGGATGAGGCAGGACTGGAAGGCAGAAGCAGCAGCAGCGGCGGGGGCAGAAGCAGCGGCGGGGGCAATGGCGGTGGGGGCAGAGGCAGCAGCGGTGGCGGGGGCAGAAGCGGAGGCAGCGGGGGCAGAAGCGGCAGCGACGGCAGGGGAAGAAGTGGCAGCGGGAGCAGAAGCGGCGGGGGCAGAAGCGGCGGCGATGGCGGTGGTGGCAACAGCAGGAGGTGGCGCTCTGACGGCGCCTGCTTTTTCTGTTGCTGCTTGGCCTGGCGCTCGCCTCGCCCTGCCTCGTGCCTGCTTCTCCTCCTCCTCCTCACTGGCTCTGGCACAAAGGTTGGGGTGGGCACTGGGCCACATTACAAGGTGACCTGGGCCGCATGCGGCCCTTGGGCCACAGGTTGGATAAGCCTGCTGTAAAGCACTATGAAGCGGTATATAAGTCTAAGTGCTACTGCTAGAGCCATGGTGGCTCAGTGGTTAGCACGCAGTATTGCAGGTAGATAAGTCTAAGTGATATTGCTGTTTGTTGGGCAGTGATGCAACTTGAATTGGGGGAGGGGCTTTGTGCAATGTGCTGGGGGGCAGGGTCTTGAGTGAAAGGGTTGGGGCACAGAGGGGAAAATGTCCATAATTCCTCCATAGAAGCAAGCGAGTCTAAGGAAGAACTGGCTGGGATTACTTAAACCCACGTTTGATGACTTCCCTTGGATTCCTCCTCAGTCTAAATTGGATCATGGTGTGATTCTTCCTACCTTTTGGGGTGAGTTGCTGTCAAAGTTCAAAAAGATTCAGGATGTGTATCCTTTAGAGGTATTTATTGCCTAGAAGATATTCAGAATCTTGGACATGGAATAGCCCAAAACTCTAGTTTCGTTTAGTTCATTTTTTAAAGTGGAGTCTTGAGGACATTTGAACTTTTGTATCCAGAAAGAGTGCAGAGAAGAGCAACAAAGATGATTAGGGGATTGGAGGCTAAAACATGTAAAGAACGGTTGTTGGAACTGGGTAGGTCGAGTCTGATGAACAGAATAACAGTCTTCCAATATCTCAGGGGCTGCCCCAAAGAAGAGGGAGCCAAGCTATTCTCCAAAGCACCTGAAGGCAGGACAAGAAGCAACGGGTGGAAACTAATCCAGGAGAGAAGCAACCTAGAACTAAGGAGGAATTCCCTGACAGAACAATTAACAGTGAAACAAATTGCCTCCAGACGTTGTAAATGCTCCAACACTGGAAGTTTTTAAGGAGAGATTGGATAACCATTTTTCTGAAGTAGTGTAGGGTTTTCTGCCTAAGCAGGGGGTTGGACTAGAAGACCTCCAAGGTCCCTTCCAACTATTCTATTCTATTCTATTCTATTCTATTCTATTCTATTCTATTCTATTCTATTCTATTC
>NW_020769425.1:1567267-1579600 GCF_900518735.1 Pseudonaja textilis | reverse complement strand
TATTCTATTCTATTCTATTCTATTCTATTCTATTCTATTCTATTCTATTCTATTCTATTCTATTCTATTCCATTCCATTCCATTCCATTCCATTCTATCATCAGTGCACGCTGCTTGCAAATGGCTGGATGGCATGAGGCAAGTTGAAAGTAAATTGGCACCTCAGACATGATCGCTGATAGAGGAATGATTGCTTTTCTTTGTCTGCTAGTTGGGAATATAGCCAGTGGCCAAAGACAGTGGAGGAAAATTGCCTCTAATGGGCTCGTGAAAAGCAACTTGACAAAAAGGATATGAGAAAGCTGCTTTGATATTTGCCTCGCAGCATACAAAGAAACATGGTCACTCCACTTGGCTTCTAAGATCAAGGAACCCTAATGCATCACCTTTGGTTCATGTGAGCAGCCCTCCTAAGCTCGGCTTAGCTGCCAAGACGATCAGAAAGGAATTCGGGACTAACCGGAATGTTTTTCACTTCGTGTCCTGATTAAGCAGGATCTGAACTGAAGAACATTTCCTCCAATGTCACCACACGTCCCAGAAAAGCATCAATCAATCAATCAATAAATAAAAAAATAAAAAAATCAGCATTTCTGTTAAGTTTGAGCAATGAGAGGCTGAACCAGAGCATGAGTGCAACAGTACTTTATTTTACAAATAAAGGGCTGACCGTGCTTGCCAAGCCTGGAACTGGCTCGCAGCAATCAGCAACCAGTTGGACCCCGCAGCCTGCTTTTATAGCTGGCTGCTGGGGAGAACCAACCAATGGGAATGGGGGAATATCGCCCACACAAAGTGAGTGGACCTGAGTGAGAACTCCTTGAGTCCTCAGGACATAACACCCCTTCCCCCCAGATGCGAACACGCATAGTCCTTGAGGTAGACGGGGGGTTTGTGTTGGCACCCGGAGCGGCGCAACTCGGGAACATTGTCTGTCTGTTCGGTATCAGTCTGTGACGGTTGAGCTGGCATAGTGTCGCCAACACTCTCTCTGGACTGGGCATCCTCGGAAACCACCGGGTTGGTTACTGGGGTCGAGCTCTCGTGGGTTGGATCAGGTTGGTCAACTCTCTGGGCACTGTTGTCCGAGTTTGGGCTGACCGGAACGACCGCTGGCGCAGACTGGTCGCTGGGTGCGGTGTGGCTGGGCGGCGGATGAGACGGTTCCCCTTCGACTGGAGACTCTGGATTCTTGTTTGCGAGGTTGCTGAGGCGCCTTCTGAGTTGGTCTATGTGTCTCCTCCAGACGCGACCATCCTCCAGCCTGACTCTATACGATCTCGGCCCGGTGACGGCGATGACCTCGCCCGGAATCCAAAGTGGGTCCCCAGCGAAATTCCTTGCGAATATCGGCTCCTGTAACATAAAATGTCTAACCCCCGAAGTGGAAGCGAGGGGAGAGTCAGGGCAGTATTGTGGGTGCAGTCTATCTAATACAGTCCTCAGGCGCCGGCCCATCAGAAGTTCCGCTGGGGACTTATTGGTGACTGCACAGGGGGTTGAGTGCTGGCTCATCAGGAACCGTGAGAGTTTGTGGTGCCAGTCATCTCTGCCAAACCTAGCGAGGGCCTCTTTGGTGGTCCTGACGGCCCTTTCAGCCAACCCATTACTCGCAGGGTGAAATGGGGCTGTGAAAATGTGGCGAATGCCTAGGTTGGCTGCAAAACGGCTGAATTCTACTGATGTGAACTGTGGGCCATTATCGGAGACCAAGGAGTCGGGTAGTCCATGTGTAACGAACAGGCGCGTTAACACGTTGGTGATTGCTAGTGTGGTGGTCGTGGATAGCTGTGCCACGTCTATCCATTTGGAGTAAGCGTCCACGACCACTAGGAACATCTTTCCATGCACGGGGCCGGCCAGATCGATATGGATTCTAGACCAAGGGGCGCTGGCGCTCTCCCATCTGGTAGGGGTGGCGATGGGGGGAGCAGGACGGGATTCCTGGCAAATGCTGCAGGAACTTACCCAATTGACAATGTCCTCGTCTAGACCTGGCCACCACACGTAGCTGCGTGCTAATGCCTTCATTCTCACAATGCCGGGGTGTCCCTCGTGCAACGCCTCCAGGACTCGGGTACGCAGCGAGGTCGGAATGACCACTCGAGTGCCCCACAGTAGACAACCCTGCAAACTGGACAGCTCCTGCATGCGAGTCTTAAAGGGTGCGAATTTGTTATCAACGTTGCCTCCCGGCCACCCCCTCCTCACCCAGTCGAGCACCTGGGCGAGCGTTTGGTCTGCCTTGGTTTTGGCGGTGATGTCAAGGGCGGTGATGGGCAGGTCCAAGTGGGTGATTTCGAAAATGGCATTGACAGGAGCTGGGTCTTCAGCCGGAGCGGGTAAGGGGCAGTGACTGAGCGCGTCAGCGTGGGATAGAGTTTTGCCCGGGCGGTGGATAAGTTTGTATGAGTAGGCCGCTAGGAAAAGTGTCCACCTTGTCATCCTAGGGGAGAGGACTTGAGGTGTCTGTTTGTCGCCGGCCAGTAGGCCCAGGAGGGGCTTATGGTCGGTGACCAGTTCGAAGAAGTGGCCAAAAAGGAATTCGTGAAACTTTTTCACGGCTGCAACAGCTGCTAGGGCTTCCTTGTCTATTTGGCTGTAATTTCGCTCCGTGGCCGAGAGCGTCCTGGAGAAAAAGGCGATGGGGGCCTCGGCGCCATTGGCGAGTCGGTGACTAAGGACCGCCCCAATTCCAAAAGGGGATGCGTCTGCTGCCAGTACTAAAGGAAGGTTGGGGTCGAATTGGATGAGCACTGCCTCTGACGTAAGTAGTGATTTGACAGCGTTAAACGCCTGGTCTTCTTTGTGCCCCCAGTGCCACGGTGACTTTTTGTCTAGTAATCTGTGTAGGGGTTCGGCTACTGAGGCTTTATGGGGCAAGAAGGATGCATAAAAGTTTAGGAGCCCCAAGAAAACTTGTAGCTCCGTTTTGGAGGTCGGTGTGGGAGCTTCGTGGATCGCCCTAACCTTGGACTCCAGGGGGTGAATGCCAGAGGCGTCAATTTTATAACCCAGAAAGTCCACCTGCCTAGTGGCAATGGCGCATTTTTCTTTTTTTAACTTGAGGCCATGCTGTCTGAACCTCTCTAATACTGCTCGCACTCTCTGGAAGAGTTGGGGTCTGTCCCTGGCCGAGACCAAGATGTCGTCGAAGTAGGGTACTACACCAGGGAGGCCCTGTAAAATCCGCTCCATGAGGGACTGAAAAATACCCGGGGCAACACTTACGCCAAATTGGAGATGCTTGCATCGGAAGGCACCCCTGTGAGTGACGATGGTCTGAAGTTCCGCTGTTTGGTTATCAACAGGGAACTGTTGATATGCTTGAGACATGTCCAATTTAGCAAAAATACTGCCCGGTTCGAATGTGTGCAATAAGTGCTGAATGACGGGCACAGGGTAGGCGCTAACTTGTAAATATTTATTGATTGTTGTCTTGTAGTCCGAGCAAATTCTCAGGCTACCATCTTTTTTGAGGGGTGTGACAATGGGCGTCTCCCACTTGGCGAAATCTGTTGGCTCAATGACCCCTTGTTTTAGTAATTTATCCAATTCAGCGTCTAGTTTTGGTCGAATAGCAAATGGAACTCTACGTGGTTTTAATCTGATTGGGACTGCCTGGGGGTCAACGGTGAACGAGATGGGGGTTCCATTATAACACCCCAGCTCCTCGCTGAACACATCTGCGTAGTCAGCGAATAAGGAGTCAGTGTCTGAGGTTGAGACAGCATGGACTCCTGTTAACCCTAGGCCGAGGTGGGGAAACCAATCGAGCCCCAATAAGGTGGGTAGATTGCCGTTAACTACCACTAGAGGTAGGTGGCCTTTAAAAGCTCTAAAACTGACAAAGAACTTGCCTCTGCCGATCACGGGAATGGCCTTCCCCTGGTAGTCCTTCAGACCGAACTGGCATCTCTGAAGCCGGGTAGTAGATAGGCTGGGGTGGAGTCTCTTGAGGGTGTTCCACGAGATTATTGAGAGCGCTGACCCTGTGTCAACCTCCATGTGGCACGGTTTACCTTCTAGGGAAACGGAGAGAGAAATTTTACTAACAGTGTGGCAAGTACGCCTGGCAAGGCGGTGCGTGCGACAGTTTAATACTTGCCTCTGTGGTCCCGAGTGCGAGGACGGAGGTCTGTGTGCAACGCTTTGGGGGGCTTGGCAGACTCTCGCAATGTGCCCCCTCTTATGGCAGTTGTTGCAAACGGCTCCTTTAAACTTGCAGGTGGCCCTTTGATGTGATCCCCCACAGGCTAGGCACAGTGTGATGTGCTTGGGTGGACCGGTGTATTCTTGTTTGGCCCCTACCTGCGACCGTCTGTCATTGGTGAGGCGATGGACATCGTTCTCATCGTTGTGGGCTTCCTCCGCTTCCACCTCTTCGAAATGGACTGGGAACGATGCTAGCTTGGCACTTGGGCCCTGAATTTCGGTGGCTGAGTTCGTTGCTAGCTCGGCTGCTAGGGCCTCCTCTACCGCTTGCGCGAGGTTGAGGTCTTTTTTAGCTAGCAGTCGCCTCTGTAGGTTGAGATCCTTGATCCCACAAACTAATTGATCGAGGAGCATGTCCTCCAGGTATGTTCCAAACCCGCAGTGCAGGGCTGCTGTTCTGAGGGCGGCCATATATTGATTGATGGTTTCCTTACTTGATTGCTTCCTCATACGGAACGTGAACCTCCTGGCGATTTGTGAAGGCCTGGGAGCGTAGTGGTTAGTGAGGATCTCAAGCAACTCGGACCATGGAACGTTTTTCAATTCTCTCGGCGCTACGAGTGCTGCGGCGGTATCGTAAACGGTGGCTCCGCAGTAGATTAGGAAATAGGATTTTTTCCGATGCTCTCCCGCATCCGACAGGCCGACTGCATCGATGTAATGATTGAAACGGTTCTTATACGATTCCCACTTCTCTTCGTCTGGTTTAAACGCTGGGAATACTGGGTTGGAACTCATGGTGCTGGAACGGCTGGGCTACCTGCGGAAAAAATCTCTCTGGGACTACGAGCGCTCGTGAGTTACTAGTGATATCAGCTCTGGAGAGGTTTTTTGCTACCCTCTCTTTCTCTCTCTGGGTTACCACGTTGGCTGCTAGCCGTTGGAGGTGTCTTGATTCGCGCCAAAAAGTGGGCGTTAGTGACTCTCTACAGCGCTGTGCTGTGGTTCCTACTGGCTCGAAATTCAAATGACACCCGTTTGAATTTCGCGCCAATTGCAGAGCGGCTGCGGCTCGCAGCGCTTCACTTTCCCCGTAGCGGGGCTAACAAGCGGCTACAGACGCTTCTAACTTTTTGACTCAGACCGCTTTCTCTGGCTGCGGATCTGCGTTTGCTCTTTTTGATCGCTCGTTTCGTTAGCTGACCGCTCTCTCTGGCTGCGGATCAGCGTTTCCGTTATCGCCAGCCGATCGCTCTCTCTGGGCTGCGGATCGGTGGCTAGTGACTCAGCGGTTGCAAGGTGCATCTGGTAGCCATCCCATCCTCGTCGCCAGTGTTAAGTTTGAGCAATGAGAGGCTGAACCAGAGCATGAGTGCAACAGTACTTTATTTTACAAATAAAGGGCTGACCGTGCTTGCCAAGCCTGGAACTGGCTCGCAGCAATCAGCAACCAGTTGGACCCCGCAGCCTGCTTTTATAGCTGGCTGCTGGGGAGAACCAACCAATGGGAATGGGGGAATATCGCCCACACAAAGTGAGTGGACCTGAGTGAGAACTCCTTGAGTCCTCAGGACATAACAATTTCCCTTTCAGGAGCGGTTATAATACGAATTGGAACTGGGAAAGTTTAATATTTAATACTAATAAGGTTAATGTGATATGAAATCGAACAAACAAAACGAATAGATAAATATGGTCATGTTTGTATCGAGATGTGAAACCTGGAACCATATTGCCTGCCAAATGAGAATTTTTTATTTATTTAAAAAAATTGTGGAAGAAATTGAATAATGAAATTACCAGGTACGTTTAACTGATAGGGTGGTTGGCATGAGGAGACAGTATTGAAATGTTGAAAATAAGCAAGGAAGGATTTTGATTTAATGTGAGTAGGAGTATTAAGAGATAGGATTGGTATTATTAAGCTTGTCTATCCTAAAATGTACGATATATTGATGCCACACAGTTAATGTATTGTTGTGTATGTGTAGATTGAAATAAAATATATATATATATATATATATAAAAGAAAATATTTAGCCTTCTCTTTCTGAAATTCTAGACTGGAAAGAAGCGGGGGAAAAATAAACAAGGAAGATTTGGGCTCCTCCCTCCATGCCAATTATTTTGAAATTTAGAGTCCCGTGCACTTCTTTGAGAATGCCATTGGTGTCACTGCTGTATCACCAGAATTTTTGCTTTCTTCTGGAGAGAAAGATAAAAATGAGCTGATTTCTTATCTTGGGGGAAACTGGCCGGACTATGTTAGGAAATGTAGTCTCTTTCAAGATTGCTTAGAGTTGCATGTGAATGCTTGTAGAGACTCTGGTCTTCAACCGTATGTTTTTGGTTTTCAAAACAGGAAGTCTTTTTAATGGTCTTAAGCGGGGGGTCCCCAAACTTGGCAACTTTAAGACTTGTGGGCTTTAACTCTCAGAATTCTCCAGCCAGCTATACTGGCTGGAGAATTCTGGGAGTTGAAGCCCACAAGTCTTAAAGTTGCCAAGTTTGGGGACCTCTGGTCTTAAGACTTGCAGCTCTCTTCACTCTAAGCAGCTCCACTCATCCCATCAATCTGCCATAGCCCTGTCTTGTCATTAAAGAACCACAACAATGACATTCAGAAACAATTAATGCTGCTATTTCTGAATAGCAACAATCAATTTATACATTCTGCATAAATCTAAGAGGGATATGATGGAGCAGGAGAGAGTGATCTGTTGGAACTGACCTTGGACCGGATGACAAAAGGAGCATCTCAAAACATAACCAACAACAGCAGAGGGGCGAAAGAATAACAAAGTTGGAAGGGACCTTGTAGATCATCTAGTCCAGCGGTCGTCAACCAGTGGACTGGGGACCACTGGTTGTCCACAAGAAAATTTCACCTCCCAGCCTTACTCCCGAGTCATCCCTTTTGTTTCAGCTGCTCTCGCCTTCTAGCCGCTCTGTGCACTCGCGCACTGGGAACAGGCTCCCCTTGTTCCTCTGCCTCACTGCTGCCAGAGTCCAAAGGCTCCGAAGGCAGCACCCCACTCCCAGATGGTCCCGTCCCCATCCCTGCATCGGATGCAGGACCCTCTCCGGAGTCATCTCCAGATTCCCTGACTGGTCCCCGTTCTTCCCCACTGTCCAATTTCACTGCTGGCTGCTGGTGAACCACAACAGTGGCAGACCCTCAAATATTGGAGGACTGATATCATGTCACTTCTAATCCTTCTCTTTGTTAGACTAGACATACCCAGTTCCCTAACCATTCATCACATGGTTTAGCCTCCAGCCCGAATCATCTTTGCTGCTCTTCTCTGCATTCTTTCTGAAATTAAAAACTAAAGCTCTTAACTAAATTTAATAAGATCACAAATTAAAATCAATGCTATTTTAATATGATTGGCTCATGTAAAAATGTATTCTACGCTTCTTACTTGACATAACTGGATTATCAGATTTTTTTTAAAAAAAAGTTCAACCAGAAGGTGGCAATAAACAAACAAATAAATGGTTTTAATGTTCATTCATGTCCCTCTCTGTCCCTCCAACTAACTTTTATATTTTTTCCAGAAAAGGGTAAATCGCTGACTTGTAGGAATCCTTCATGATGATTGCGTAAGAAATCTGGTGAAAACCACTTGGGTTACTGTTGAACAGGTTCTTAACTTGGGATCCAGCTGGGGAGATTTCTGGGAGTATACAAACTTGACTGTGTTTATGTTTTCACAAGTTTCCAAATGAAATTTAGCTTTTGGGTTAAGAATGAATGAAATAGGAAGGAAAGTAATTTATGGCATCACGACTCCAAAAAATATCTGTTAACTTCAGTAATTTTCACTATCTAAATTATTATATGTATCAACGAAGAGGTCAATACATTACTATATTTATTATTTTTTAATATTTTGGTCACTGCATTGGTGCATAACAGATGGCACAGTAGCTCAGCGGTTAAGATACTGGGCTTAAACCCAGCAGCTCAGGTTGAGACCTGAGCTTCATGTGATGGGGTGAGCTCCCTTCCTCCCCTCAGTTCCTGTCAACTTAGCAATTCAAAAGCATGCAAATGTGAGTAGATTAATAGGTACCACTTCAATGGGAAGGTAACAGCGCTCCATGACATCATGCTGGCCACATGACTACGGAAATGTCTTTGGACAGTGCTGGCTCAATGTCCTTGAAATGGGGATGAGCAATGACTAGCCAAGTAAAACTCTTTACCTTTTTTATTTGTGCATAATTGCTTTTCTATGTAGAACAATCTATAGGTATTTTATTTTATGCGTTGGGTACATTTCCCCCCCCACTTCCAACTCGGTTAATTTGGGTGGCAAATCTTATGTCATTTGTGTCTGCTTGTTGGCAGAACATTCAGCTACAGCAAATCAATACTACATTCACAAAAGAAGTGTCAAAGGACTTTAAAAAATATTCTGGATCATTTGTTCAGTTTTTAGAGTCTTCAAATGATTTTGTTTTCCAGGTCAATAAGTCCAACTTTTGGATATTATAGGAAGTGAAGTCTTCAAAATGAACAGAGCGAAAGACAGATGGGGCAAAAATTTACAAGTATCACCCTTCGGGAATCTGGAATCTGGAAAGACCAATCATGAGTAATACAGTATATTGTTCTATATCTAAAATTGTGCAGGATCTTTTGGGAGATGTTGTACCACATCAATTTCTGAGCATTTTAGCTTCTGAGTTTAGACAAGTCTTGGCGCTTTCTCTCTCTCTCTCTCTCTCTCTCTCTCTCCCTCCCTCCCTCCCTCCCCTCTCTCTCTCTCAATTGAGAGTTCTTTTGGTGGGATTTTAAAAAGCTTCAATTTCTTCAGTCTTAAGTGGGATGGAGGTGGAATGAGTTAGGGTAGGAAGTTGAAAGCACTTCTTTTCTGTAAAAAAATGAGATTTTTTTTGTGAAATTATCCACACCCACGTTTTGTTTTGGTGAAACTGTCACCTTTCCCTTCAAGGTTCCATTTGTGTTGGCTGTGAGCAATACTGACAAAGGGATTCTAGTGACAATATATAGCCTGTTCTGAGCAAATCCCACCTCTGACTGGCCCTGCCTCTACCTATTCTCTGCCTCCCGAGTCCCAGATTATTGGCTGGGTCTTCATTGGTTGCCTTGCACAGGAGAATGGAGCTGGAAAGCAGGTTAGTGGGGTGGGGAAGGAATGGGATTTTGCAGTATCCTTCCCCTGCCATGCCCACCAAGCCACACCAACAGAAGCGGTAGTAAAAAAATTTGAATCCCACCACTGGATATATCACAGCTTAAACTTCAAAAATGAAACAGTAAAACCTACAAACAACTATTTAAACACAGATAAAACACTCAAAGATAAGCACCCAGACTGGGAATTGTTTGCCACATTTCATAATAATACGAGGATTCTGCCTCCAGATTAGCCACTGATACCATACCACCATTTTGTGGCAATGCCCACCTTCTCTGCTTAAAATCCCAACGTTTCCCCAGTGCTTGTTATTACAATACATCTGGGGTTAGCTGAAAATTGAGTTTCAAAATTCTTATTTTGAAGTGGAAAATTCTTATTTTTAAAAATTTCAGGTAGAGAAGGAAGCTACAATGGGCATTCAGTTATGTACCAAATATTTTTTTCTAGGTGTCATAGGCTATTACCAGTAAGGCAATTAACCCTAGATCACTTCTGTGATAAAATATTTTGAACAGATGACTGGTTCGCATTAATATCATTTAAACTTAAAGAGAGATGTGAAAGGAAGGCAAAGGTTGAAGATCAGTTTCCCCCACCCTGCATTTTTCTTTAGTGGATGAAATATTATTGTTTTTAAATGCATATGGTTTTGACCACTGCAATTCCTCAATTAGATTTAGAGACAGCCTAGGGTGTAGGATTGTCTATATAAAAAGAGAGAGAGAGAGAGAGAGGAAAAAACACCAGCGTTGAAGAGATGGAACAGTGGAAGGCCTGGGAATAACAGCACAAGACATCTAAAGATTCTAACATTTAGATTTTAACAGAATAACAGAGTTGGAAGGGACTCGGGAGATCCTACGCCACTTCAGATAAATGGTTGTCCAACCTCTTCTTAAAAACTTCCAGTGTTGGAGCATTTGCAACTTCTGGAGGCAAATTGTTCCTCTGATTAATTGTTCTCACTGTCAGGCAATTTCTCCTTAGTTCTATGTTGCTTCTCTCCTGGGTTAGTTTCTATCCACCCAGACCTTTGTCACTTCAAAACAGTGATAAAGTTCCAATTGACTTTATTTGGAAGCAAATAATACAGGTGAAACTTGAAAAATTAGAATATCGTGCAAAAGTTCGTTTATTTCAGTAATGCAACTTAAAAGGTGAAACTAATATATGAGTTAGACTCATTACATGCAAAGCAAGATAGTTCAAGCCGTGATGTGTCATAATTGTGATGATGATGGCTTTGCATGTAATGAGTCTATCTCATATATTACGTTCATCTTTTCAGTTGCAGTACTGAAATAAATGAGCTTTTGCATGATATTCTAATTTTTCGAGTTTCACCTGAATTTCCTGTGGTTTACTAGATCTGTAGCTCTAGTTCTGGAATCTGGAAGGAAATCTTTGCAAAATAGACCACAATTTTAGATGGTTGGCTCTTTCTATCTATTTTTTAATTAAGAATTTTGATTATGATGGCAAAACATAGCACACATTAAACTTAAAGGAAAACAAATAAAGAGCATGCTGACTCTGTGATGATCTAATTAGATCTTCAAGATGTTCTTTCTTCAACTTGGTCCTTTAGGTTTTCAAACTGCTGTAATGAAGACCATTTCTCTTCTTCTCATTATCTTCTTCACTCTCTGTCCATCTATGCAAACCCTTTCTGAAGAGAGCTAATTCTTTGCACGACATGTCTAAAATATGATAATTTCAGCTTGATTTATGCCTCCAATAAGAACTCAACTGATCTGTTTAATGTTCCAGTTTGTTTTCACTGGCTAACTATGTATTCTCAGGAGTCTTCTCCAATACCAAAGTTGAAAAACGTCAGTATGTTTTCCATCCTATTTCGTCAAAGTCCATCTTTCATTTTCATAGAATGTCACAGGAGAAGCCATTCTCTGCACGATTCTGATCTTTGTAGGCAAAGAGACATCATAGCATCTGAATATCTTCTCCAAAGTCCTTCGTTGGTACCCTACAGTGGTGGGATACAATTTTTTTTACTACCTGTTCTGTGGGCGTGGCTTGATGGGCGTGGCTTGGTGGGCATGGCAGGGGAAGGATACTGCAAAATCCCCATTCCCTCCCCAACCCACTAACCTGCTTTCCAGCTCCGTTCTCCTGTGCAGGGCAAGCAAAGAAGACCTAGCCAATCAGCTGGGACTCAATGGGAGACAGAGAAGAGATGGGGGCGGGGCCAGTCAGAGGTGGGATTTGCCGGTTCTCTGAACGACTCAAAATTTCCGCTACCGGTTCTCCAGAACTGGTCAGAACCTGCTGAATAGCACCTCTGCTACCCTACTAAGAACTAGTATATTTCTTTTGACTCATGGTTCCTTTGCTATTGATAGTTGATTCCAAAAAATGAAGCTATCCACCTTTTCTAAAATAGATTGCCTGAGGAAGTACAGGTGTGTGTGTATGTGTGTGTGTGTGTTGGCAGGGAAATATGGCAACTTGTGGAACATGTAGAGTGAAAAAGGAAAAGGAGTTAAGTGGAAAGGGAGAAGAATTAAGAGAAGCTTCCGTGTCCCCTTGGAGCAGGAGTGTCCAATCTTAGCAACTTTAAGACCTGTGGATTTCCATACCCAGAATTCCCCAGCCAGCCATACAAAGCCATGCATGTCAAGGCAACATGGCAAAGCTAGATTTCCAATCTCGGGGACAACATTTTCACAATATTTTTCTTTCTCAAAGAAGTGTTTGAAGATGAAAGATGTAGCTCTGTGTGGTTAATGAAGTTCCAGATTGAAATTTTGAACAATTTGGTTTGTGAAGTTAAATGTTTAATATGACGGGTGGATACGTCTCCTCCTCCTCCTCCTCCTCCTCCTCCTCCTCCTCCTTTCCCTTTCTCCTTCCCCTCTTCCCCACTTCCTCTTCCTCTTCCCCCTCCCCCTCTACTCTTTTTCCTCCTCCCTCCTCTCCTCCTTCCTCTCCTCCTCCTTTCCCTTCCCCTCCTCCTTCTCTTTTCCTTTCTCCTTCCCATCTTCCT
>NW_020769425.1:1511374-1546839 GCF_900518735.1 Pseudonaja textilis | reverse complement strand
AGAATAGAATAGAATAGAATAGAATAGAATAGAATAGAATAGAATAGAATAACAGAGTTGGAAGGGACCTTGGAGCTCTTCTAGTCCAACCCCCTGCTCAGGCAGGAAACCCTAAACCCGTGATGGTGAACCTATGCCATGCGTGCCGGAAGCCATTTCCCCCAGCACTCAAGAGCTCGCCCGGAAGAGCCCCACTGCACATGCACGCGCGCCACTGCCACCCGACAGTGGGTATCTGGCGTGCATGTGCGGGGTGCACAGGAGACACGTGCGCATACGCAAAATCGCACAGCGCATGGAGGGATCACGTGCACATGCACAAATGGATGGCACACAGGAGTGATTGCATGCACATGTGCAGGTGTGTAGCGCACGGCAAAGGGAATCACGCATGAAGGCACAGACGCACAGCACTCTGTGAGGGGATTGTGCGCCAGGTGCAGGGGGTGTGGGGAGGGCAGCATGCATTGCCCTCTGGGTACTGGCATGCGAGCTCACGAGTGCAGGCGCAATTATTGGCACGGGAGCCAAAAAAGGTTTGCCACCACTGCCCTATACCATTTCAGACAAATGGTTATCCAATATCTTCTAAAAAACCACCAGTGTTGGAGCACCCACAACCTCTGGAGGCAAGTTGTTCCACTGATTATTTGTTCTGTCAGGAAATTCCTCCTTACTTCTAGGTTGCTTCCAGGGGTGGGATTCTACCGGTTCGCACCTATTCACTAGAACCGGTTGTTAACATTCTAAGCAGTTCAGAGAATCGGTTGTTAGAAGAAATGACTGGCCTAATTCTGTAAGGAAGGCAGGAAGGAAACATTCTGGTGTTGCTTACAGAAACTGCCTTTCTGTTAACCCTTATTATGTTCTTGGCAGGACTAGACTTCCTATCCCAGGAACGTCTCTGGAGTTTTTTCCCCCCTCCTTTGCTGCTGGTTTGCTTGTGTGGAGTGACCATTCAAAGTTACAATGGCACTGAAAAAAAGTGACTTATGACCCCTTTTCACACTTACGACTGTTGCAGCATCCTCACAGTCATGAGAGGCCAGGCGAGGAGATGCGTGCCTCGATGTGAATGATACTGAGTTGACCACGCCCAGCCAATAACATGACCACCAAGGCAGGTCCACCCAGTCATATGACCACCAAGCCATGCCCACCATCTAAGCCATGCCCACAGAACCGGCTGTTAAAAAATTTGAATCCCACCCCTGGTTGCTTCTCTCCTTGATTAGTTTCCATCCAATGGTCCTTTTCTTGCCCTCAGGTGCTTTGGAGAATAGCTGGACTCCCTCTTCTTTGTGGCAGCCCCTGAGAGACTGGAACATGGTAGCCCTAAGATACCATATGTAGAAATCATCAGCTGAAGAAAAGCTGGACTAGAAAACTTCCGGGCCATAATATTTATGTCTGTAATTAGGGGATCAAATGGACATGTGCTATTTAGAGATCTGTAAAACCTTTGCCAGACAAGCTGTGAAGACCCCAAATTGGGACCCTCAGTCTATTTCCAAAAGTGCAGCTCTGGATGGATTTATGGGTTATATGGAAAAAAAAAACCATGCGGATGTAAGATAATCCTTTGCAATTGTGGCTGACAGGAACCAGAAGCCAAATTTTTTGAGTGTTTTCAGATCCAGAATGATAAGGTTTGATCTGTGCCAGGACTGGCCCAGGCTGCCCAGATAGACCGAACAGGAGGTAAGAGGAATGCCAAAAATAAAAGAAGAAGCTGAAAACTAATTAATCGGAAGCTGCAATAGAGGGAGGGAGGGTGGGAAATGCTTGTGACAGTTCAGAAGAAGGACATATTTAATTGGAGAGCACCCCGTGTTCCTTTGGTGAGAAACCTGTTGCAGTTAACAGCAGCCGTGGCGATTAGAGTCCTCCCAGAAAGCAGAATCAGTCGAGGGATTTAAATGGGATGCGTGCAATCCCCAAATCAGGGATGGGATTCTACCAGTTCGGACCAGTTCTATAGAATTGGTTGTTTACGATTCTGCACAGTTCGGAGAACCAGCAAATTGTGCCCCTGGCTCGTCCCTCCCCTTTCCGCCTGCCCTTCCCTTCCCCACACAGTCAGTCCTCAGCACGCAGGAACAACATGTGCACATGCCCAACATCGCTGACTGCGTTCTCCCCTGCCCAGTCACCGCTTAAGGTATTTCTTGTTCTTTTCCCCTCCCGACGATCAGCTGTTCCTATGATCAGCTGTGCTCACTGTCTTACTGCTTTGCCTGAGGCCCCCTGCGCTTCATTTTTTGCCTTCCTGGCCCCCTGGGAAGCTTCCTGAGAGCAAAAACGCCCCCCCCAGGGAGCTTCTCTGGAGCTCAGAAGACCCCAAAATGGAGCGTGGGGGGGTGTTGCGCGCCCCTCCAGGCTCCGTTTTTTTTCCTTCCTGAGCCCCAGGAGCAAAAATGTCCCCCCAGGAGGCTTCCCTGAGGCCCAGAAGGCCCCAAAAATGGGGGGGGAGGTTGCTGCAAAAAAAAGAGAGCCACACCCACCCAGTCAAATGGCCATGCCCCCCTACCCTGTTCCCTTAAAGATATAGTACTAAAATGTTTATCCTGGTTTATATATTTCTAACCCAAATACCTGTTAGGTGACTTATATTCCTAACAGAGAACAAACAGTATAGGCTAGCAAATCAAAAGTTAAGTCGTTGTCGTGTACTGTACTGTACCTCTTTCCAAAATGATAGACTTTCCATTGACTTTTGCCTAAAGAAATGGTCGCCAACCGGTGGGCCAGGGACCACTGGTGATCCGTGAGAAAATTTTGGTGGTCTGAAGAGAAATGTCCCCCCCAAAGCACTCCCCCCAAAGCAATTAATCCAGGTTGTGTGGGAACACAAGGCTGTGCTGCCCACATGGCTCACCCACCCACTGGCCTCCACCCTTCAGCCGAGAGCAAACCTTACCTTGAGTAGAACCACATGAGCTGGAACTGGAAGGTAAGACCAACGGCCAGGGAGGGAAATCTGCCCCAGGGTGGCTTGCTGACATTGTTGACTCCCATATTCCAGAGCTGCAGTAGTCATAGGACTGGCCCTTTGGTCATCCCAGAGCAGCTCCTCCAGTTCATGGCAGGTTGGTGCACGCAGGTAAAGGAGCAGCTGCTCTAGTACTGTGACCAAAGGGCCAGTCCTGTGACTACTGCAGCTCTGGAATATGGGACCGACTTTCCCACCAACATCAGCAAGCCACTGTCAGTGAAAATTCATGTTAGTGGTCCGCGGGATTTAAAATTATGAGTTTGGTGGTCGCTGAGGTCCAAAAGGTTGGCAACCCCTGTTCTAAAGCATTGTCATTGTGTGTTGAGTGTTAGCGATAACATTGTGCAGTATTTATGGTGTTTGTTTTTCTCCAATGAGCCAGATGAATACATTACTTACCCATTTTCTAACTCCCAAATAGATTTGTTCATTCAGTGGGTTCATTCAACTTCCTTTATTTACGATTGAGTTAACAGGGGAGACTTAACAATGCATGTAATAAATTGGTTTTGTTTTAATTGTGCGATTAGACACACAAGGGATTTGTTCCCAGTGCAGAAGCTCTCAGTATACATGAAGTACAACATAGTAATCATCATCATCATCATCACTATGATACTGTCAGACTTAGGTGACCCCAAATTCTTAATAAATTTTTGGGACAATGAGATGAAGTCAACAAACAAGAATTTTATTATACTTTTGCAAAAGCAGGCAATTCTGCATCCCTCTCTGGTAAGTTGGAGTCAGAAGAGCAAGGCACTTCCTTTTTCAATACAATTTACAGTGAACGTCCTTTTGAACTTGCAGTTCAAGTATTCTATTGAAACAGGAAACTTTACAGCAGGTAGCCAGGCAGGAAATATTGGTGGTTACGTGTTTTTCAGCTTAAACAAGTGTTTAAACATAACTTTTATGAGCGAGCATTTTAGCAAAGAAGGAACTCTCCTGGTCATCCAATCCACACACACCCTTGTAATACATAATATAAATTATTTAAAAGAATTCAAAATAATATTTCTTTGATCCACATCCTTCAATACCAATAAGAAAGGGTTGTAGAAAAGATGAGAAGGATATTAGTACTGCAGCCATACTGCATGGTAAATATACTGAGGTAGAAAACTGTGCTGTGGGAATTAAGTGTTCAGCAGAGTGATGGCACAAAAGGGAAGAAAATTGTCCCGCTTTCTAATTGTTTTGGCATGTAATAAGAGAGTTGGAAGGGACCTTGTAGGTCATCTAGTCCAACCCCACCCCCACCGAAGCAGGAGACCCTACATCACTTCGGACAGATGGCAGTCCAGTCTCTTCTTGAAAGCTTCCGGTGATGAAGCTCCCACAACTTCCGAGGGCAACTTCTGTTCCAGTGAGGGGATTCAAAAATTTTTATTACCAGTTCTGTGTGTGTGGCTTGGTGGGCATGGCTTGGCTTGGTGAGCGTGGCATGGGGAGGATACTGCAAAATCTCCATTCCCTCTTCACCTCACTAACCTGCTTTCCAGCTCCATTCTACTTTGCAGGGCAACCAAAGAAGACCCAGCCGATCAGCTGGGATTCGGGAGGCAGAGAATAGATGGGGTTGGCAGGGCCAGTCAGAGGTGGGAATTTGCAGGTTCTCTGCTCGAAATTTCCGCTACCGGTTCTCCAGAACTGGTCAGAAACTGCTGAATACCCACCTCTGTTCTGTTACATGGGTTGATTGTTCTCACTGTCAGAAAATTTCTCCTCATTTCTAGGTTGAATTTCTCCTCGATCAGTTTCCATCCATTATCCTTTGTCTGGCCTTCAGGTCCTATAGCAGTCTCCCGAAGGTTGAAACCGTTTCTCTTTCAGGTCTTTTTTCAATTTCTATGGCTACTCTGATGATTCTGTGGCTGGGGTTTTCTATAGTGGCTAGGGTTTTGGTGCCATTGAAGTCGATGCTATGACCTGTGGCTTTCATGTGTTGGACTAGTGAGGAAGTGTGTTCCAGCTTCTTTACTGCATTCTTGTGTTCATCAAGGCAGGTACTTATTCTACTATTGGTCTGTCTGATGTATGTGGCTGGGCATGATGCGCAGGGGACTGCATATATGCCTTGGTTTTCCAGGTCAATTTTATCTTTGGGGTTTCTTAGGATGGCTGCTATTTTTCTGTCTGTTTTGAAGACAGTCTTGATGTGATGCCTGCGTAGTATCTTACTGATTTTGTCTAAGATACTACAGAGTCATCACATCAAGACTGCCTTCAAAACAGACAGAAAAATAGCAGTCATCCTTAGAAACCCCAAAGATAAAATTGACCTGGAAAACCAAGGCATATACGAAGTCCCCTGTGCATCATGCCCGGCCACATACATTGGACAGACCAATAAAAGAATAAGTACCCACCTGGATGAACACAAAAATGCATTAAAAAAGGTGGAATCCACTTCCTCACTAGTCCAACACATGAAAGACACAGATCATAGCATCAACTTCAATGGCACCAAAACCCTAGCCACTATAGAAAACCCCAGCCACAGAATTATCAGAGAATCCATAGAGAGTGAAAAAAGACCTGAAAGCATGAATAGAAGAGATGATTCCACCAGACTGTCAATTATTTGGAAGCCTGCACTCTCAAACAAAAAAATCTCCACACCACAAGCCAGCCAAACACCTGGGCACAAACAGACTCCCCTTGATACCTCCAGCTCAGACACACCCCAACCAGGCACCCAGATGAAACCTAGCTTCCTAACAAATGATAGCTGTCCATTTACTCGGAGCCAAGCTGCACTAAAAGTCTCCAATACAGGAACACAATGTTGCCAGCCAATCAAGACACAAAAAGAGCCACAAAACAGACAGATGATATTAGAAACACCAATCAAGCAGAACACAGCAAACTCCAAGGCCAATAAACACAGACCAAGACTCCCAACCAATCAGGATGAAGAAAAAAACATTCTGGCAGAGCAATAGGCTAGCCCCAAATTTAAATCTGAAATCAGTGTAAAAGTCTGACTCATAGACGAACACAATACAGAAGCCTGATGATGGCAGATGAGATACTGCTGAAACGTTGCTACAACTTTAAAAGCACAACTATAATGACGTGGGAAAATACCCGAACAAAGCCGAAAATACCTGAACAAAGCTGAAAACTTAAGAATGAATATATATATATATATATATATACACACACACACACAAAATATAATATTATATAATATTATATACTTATATAATTATATATAAAAATATATATTGTTAGTGAGGAGAAATTCTCAGATCTCCAAAGTTAACACAATTTGAAAGGCTCTTTTATTTTCCCTGGCAGTTGTAAGTTCAGACTGCTTTCTCTGCATGCCAAGCAATGCAGCCCAAATTCCACCACCTGTTCTATAATTTTGGGTATAGTCAGGGTACAGCTCTGTTCCATATGGGCAATGCGATGCTATGAAGTTGCAATTCAGCATAATTATGCACTTTTTTTCTTTTTTCTTTTTAAAAAATAAACCTCAAGAGTTAATCATCCATCTGGGTCCAATCATTGATTTCATTAAGCCTTATGGCCTTGTCAGATTATAAAACATTTTAAGCAGCGCTATTTTTTTCTCCTTTTGGTGCAGGGGAAAAAAAAAACACCATTTGATAATTAAGGCCACAATTAGATCAAAGTTTTATGCTCCACCATCATTTCCTTCTCATTTTGGCGAAATATATTTAAAATAGTTTTCAAGCTCCAAAATGCTTGTGTATGTGTAAGCTTCAAGCCCTTGTCACACATCTTTGATATACTGATAATCAGTAATTTCTTTCAGGACTCAGTTTTGACAAGTTGGGCATTTTCTTACGCCTTCCATAGCTAATCTGCCAAAAAAGTTGGCAATCCTTTGAAGCAGGCCGTGGAACCGTATCTTTGCCTGGACTTTTGTCTGTGGCATTATTTTGACAAAATGCAGCCAGATTCAGTGCTTAAATATGAGGGGGGGTGGGGGAAAGGAGTAGAGAGAAAGCAGGACAAAAATGAATAACGTGAACATCTGTAGCTCAGACTTGAAATAAAAAGTACTTGGTGCTCTCTAAGCTTGGCTGTTTTCATGCAAATGTTTCGTTACCCAAACCAAGCCACATCATCAGTGCATTGGATAATGAAACCATCATCTTTTAACAACCCCCATAATCCCTTGCAGGGTGGAGTCTGGGAAATTAAATGGAGCTAACAAAGTGTTTACTGGCCTGATGCCTTTCTTGTTGCCAATGCGGAGTTTTGTTCAGCGGATATATTCTCAGTGTGCCCAGTGAGAGAAATATCTGCCTCTATCTAGGATTGAACTCACAGCCTCCTGATTGTGAGGCAAGAACTCCACCTCTAGGCCACCGCACCACTCCAATTGGGTAATGAAATGTTTACAAGAAAACAACCAAGCCCAGAGAGCACCAAGGACCCCTTAGGACAAAAATCAGATTTGATTTCACTTAACTTTCATTAAGTGAAATGGCTTGAATATTCGGCCGCACAGTCCAATATAGTTAACAAAGTTTCCTTTTGGTTCTCATAAACAAGGACAGTTTCCCCCCCGAAAGCCATCACTCTGCTAAACAAATAATTCCCTCAACACTGACAAACAATTTACAAAGTCTGCACTACTATTACTGTTAATCTTCTCATCACTCCTTATCACCCATCCCCTCCTACTTGAGACTGTACGACTGTCGCTTGTATTCTTACGATTTATATTGACTGTTTCCTAGTATGATTTGATTGCTGATTGTACCCTATGACTATCATTAAGTGTTGGACCTGATGATTCTTGACTAATGTATCTTTTCTTTTATGTACACTGAGAGCGTTTGCACCAAGACAAATTCCTGTGTGTCCAATCACACTTGGCCCATAAAGAATTCTATTCTCAATGATTAAAATTTAATGAAAGTTTGAAGTGGGGTGCCCATCTTTGCACCAGGTCTATCAAGAAGTTGTGAAAGAAAATAGGGACAGAGGGATTTTAAAGGGGCTTCCATCTCCACCTCTCGCCCAGTTTTCCACCAATGTTCATGAATAGAAATCAATGTGAGTGGTGCACTGGAATGAATTCTGAATTTATCTGGAGGAGCCCTAAGAATGCCTAGGTCTGGCTGCCACCCCACCCAAGTAGAGAATTCATTGGAGAATACAGATGATACTAAGATGGCGGGAATAGCTAATACCCAAGAAGATAGGCTCAAGATCCAGATGGATCTTGACAGACTAGGACACGGGGGTCATAACTAACAAATTGAAATTCAGTGTAGAGAAAAGTAAAGTCCCACACTTAGGCAAGAAAAACTAAAAGTACACATATAGACTGAGTGAAACCAGGCTCAATAGCAGTAACTGTGAGAGGGATCTTAGAGTCTTAGTGGACAACCAGCTAAATATGAGCCAGCAGTGTGCAGCCGCCGCCAAAAATGCTAATGCAATCCTAAGTTGTATTAAAAGAGGGATACAATCGAGGTACTAATACCACTCAACAAAGCCTTAGTAAGACCACACCTAGAGTACTGCATCCAGTTTTGGTCACCACATTATAAAAAAGACGATGAGACTCTAGAAAAAGGACAGAAAAGAGCAACCAGGATGATTAGGGGACTGGAGGCTAAAACATACGAAGAACAGTTACAGGAACTAGGCTTGGCTAGTCTAGTGAAGAGAAGGACCAGGGGAGACATGATAGAGTCTTCCAATATTTGAGGGGCTGCCACAGAGAGGAAGGACCCAAGCTATTCTCCAAGGGACCCAAAGGCCAGACAAGGAACAATGGATGGAAACTGAACAGGGAGAGATTCAACCTGGAAATAAGGAGAAACTTTCTGACAGTGAGAACAAATCAACCAATGGACTAGCTTGCCCTTGGAAGTTGTGGGAGCGCCATCACTTGAGACCTTCAAGAAGAGATTGGACTGCCATTTGTCAGAAATGGTGTAGGGTCTCCCGCTTGGGTGGGGGGTTGGACTAGATGACCTATAAGGTCCCTTCCAACTCTGATTATTATCTGTTAAGAACAAGATTTCCTACAATGCATGAGCAATAGCAATGGCACTTAGACAGATATACTGCTTCATTGTGCTTTACAGCCCTCTCTAAGTGGTTTATAGAGTCAGCATATTGTCCCCAAATAATCTGGGTCTTCATTTTACCAACCTCGGAAGGATGGAAAGCTGAGACAAGCTTGAGCCAGTCAGGATCAAACTCCTGGCAGTTGGCAGAGTCATCCTGCAATACTTCATTCTAACCACTGCGCCACCAAGGTTCTTATGATCATGAGAGTCTCGCGATTGGTCTGCAAAGACCATATGACAGGAGTCATATATGACAGCAGAAGATTTGCAAGCTTATGGTAAAGGGTGTAAACAATAACCAGTACCATGTCAAATATCATCTGTGTATGATATTTCAACACAGGCGAAGCTTGTCATTCACTGATACTTGGACACAGTATGGATTGCTTTGAGAAGGTTTGAAAGTGGATGAGATAATAGGACTGGGGCAACATTTTGGGTTCGAGACTTCAGGCAACATTTGCCTGCAACTCTTTAAAGCAGTTAAATCTTTTCTTGGGGTTGCACGGCAGCTGCATAATCCCTGGAATGGAGGCAGTAGTTAGCAATAGCACTTAGGCTTATATACCACTTCGTTGTGCTTTACGGCATCCTCTAAGCGATTTATAAAGTCAGCCTATTGCCCCCAACAATCTGGGTCCTCATTTTATTGACCTCAGAAGGATGAAAGGATGAATCAACCTTGAGCCGGTCAGGATCAAACACCTGGCAGTTGGCAAAGTTAGCCTGCAATGCTGCATTTTAACCACCGTGCCATCAGAATTGTTAGACACGGCCTGTGTCTGTATCATCAGATACCCCAAAACCTTCTTGTAACTGAATCTGAAGGAGATTATTTGTATCTCAGGGTTGAAATGAGGGGCCCTTGGTGCTCTCTTGCAGATGCTTCATTGTCCAAACTAGATTACATCACCAGTGCTAGTCCCGATGACGTTACTTAGTTTGGGTAATGAAATGACTGCAAGAAAACAACCAAGTTCAGAGCTCACGAACAACCTCTCTGAATCATATTAGGTAACTCTATGGAGGAAGGTGGAATATTCAACAAATGTTAGTGGCATGCTCCTGTCAGAGTCTGAATCCGAGGGGGAAGACAAACAGCTGACAGGGAGTGGGAGTGTGGCTCCGTTGGCTGTGGAGGAGACTGAGGAAAGGCAAAGTCCAGCTGGGCAGAGCAGGGGAGAGATAGAACAAGGGAGAGGGAGTTCAGAGGAAGACCCAGGCCCACCCCCTCTTCATCCTAGGCACACAGGGAGCAACGTGAGTTGCATGGCTTATGGGGGAGGAAAGGGCCCTGATTGCCTTCATTAGCCACACCTGGGATGAAAGTTTAGGACAACTGAATGCTGACTGTGGCAGCTGCTGAGAGAAAATTACCCTGTGTTGTCATTGCTTATCTGTGTTCCTGGTGTCTTCCCAACCGTGTGAGATTGGCCATGCACATCTGGAATTCTTGCTCCTGCCCTGCCATATTAATTACCTCAGTTTGGCTTGATTGGACTTCAAGTTACAGTTTGTGTTGACCGTGTTTTGGACTTAATGCTCTGCAGCCAAAGGTTGTTTCTGGGAGAGTTTTTCTCCAGCCAGAAGGTAACCAGGACATTGGGGACAAAAGGGACTCTTATTGCTTATCTGACTGTGTTGCCTTTGTGCCACGCCCCGGGCCATCACAGTTAGTCAGGATAGAATGATAAACTATAGGGGGGAAAATTCACTGGGGGTCGTTTGCTGGGAATCAATGAAAGAACAACCTCTGATCCAATCTAATTGTCCTCCTCTTGAGTTGCTGTTCATTTTCTCAATATACAATGGAACAATATGGAATTTCCTTTTGCTTTAGTTTCTGGATTTCCAGAAGAGATGCCTTCAGTGCTTGGTATTTCTTGGCATCCACCAAAATCTTGCGACACCTGGTTTTATTTTTTATTTCAGGTTTTTAAATATATTTTTATTTTATTTTAAAGACTAACAGGGAAGCTAGTCCAACGCAGAGCAAAACCAACCTCAAACTCAAGCTGTATGTGCTTCGGGACTCACATAGGGTCTGGAGACTTTCTTAAAAAAGAAAACAGTGGGTGGCTGAAACCTGGTGCTTTTCTGTAAATTTTTATTTCTGTATTTAGAAAGTTTATATAGCCAGATACAAAGACAATATAAGAACCCCTAAAAGAATACAGCAGGAGGGCAACCTAAAGAGCTGAGGTACCACGTAACATTTCCATAAACACCCCCATGTGGTGTTTATGCTATAACATAGAATAATAGGGTTGGAAGGGGGGGTGTTCTAGTTCAACGCCCTGCTCAAGCAGAAGAAGACCTTTGTCAGCCTTCAAGATCTTCTACTACTGCTTTGCATCTTTTGGCTGCCATAAGTAACGGGGGGAGGAGGGCGGATAATGTCTGGGAAGAGAGCTGGAGGCGTTACATTCTTGTGTTGTGTAAATGAGGAGAGGGAGGAGTATAAATTCCTGCTCTTAGCTTTCTTTTCTCTGCGCAGCTGAAAATCTTTATCAAAATATGCCAAGGTCAATGGACAGAGGCCTCATCACTACCTGAAGATGTCCACATGATCATATTCGCAACTTTTAATTGGAAGAATCATTTGAACTATGTGGGGTGGGAACATTTCCATCACTTTATATATGTGATCTGCGCGCCTAATTTCTCAGATTCAGAATTCTATTGATGCTACCACTTCATTTTCAGTAAAAGATATCTTTCCTCTAATCTAAAGAGTCTAAGTATTTCTTTCTTGAATTTTGAATGGAGCACCAGCTGACAACCTTATACTCAGTGGTGGGATTCAGGCGGTTCGCACCATTTCAAGTGAACCGGTTGTTCAATTACCCGCCCACCCCTGTTGTCCAAGTGGATCCTGGGCACTGCACTGCAGTGCAATGGAGAAACAGGCAATGGTGTGGCCGGCTCATGGGAAGAAGAAGGCTGCTTTCCCTCTTTCTTATCCCTGCTCCTCCTCCTCCCCTCATGCAGGCTGCTCCGTTGCCCATTGCAGCCCAGCACCCAGGATCCACTTTGATAGCGGGCAGGGGGGATAATTGAACAACCGGTTTGCCCAGGGTCAGGTCGGTCATCCCAGGAGGCTCATCCCACATGTGTGGTGAAGCTGGAGGATGGGGATGGGCCATGCCTCCCAGGACATCCAACCTGACCCTGGGAGAACCGGTTGTTCAATTATTTGAATCCCACCACTGCTTAGACTACTTGAGATGAAGGGTTGTCCAGTTTCTTCTTGAAAGCCTCCAGTGATGGAGCACCCACAACTTCTGAAGGCAAAGCTGTTCCACTGATGAATTATTCTCACCGACAGGAAATTTCTCCTTAGTTCTAGGTTGGAACGCTCTTTCATAATCTTCCACTGTTTATTTCTTGTCCTCCCCTCAGTTGGTTTGGAGAATAGGTCAACCTCCTCATCTCTGTGATGGCCCCTCAAGTACTGGAAGACAGTTATCGTGTCACTCCCTTATCCTTCTCTTTGTTAGACGAGACATATCCAGTTGACCTAACTGTTCATCCTAGACTTTAGGCTCCAATTCCCTAAACATCTTTGTTGCTTTTCTTTGCATTCTTTGCAGAGTCTCAACATCTTTTTAGTATTGTGATGACCAGAACTGGATGCATGTCTCTGGGACAACTGCAACCATCCTAAATATGGATTAGTTGTCAAGCATCCAAATGTAAATCATGTGACCGTGGAGATGCTACAACGGTCATAAGTGTGAAAAACTGTCATAAGTCACTTTTTTCAGCGATGTTGTAACTTCGAATGGTCACTAAATGAACTACCGTAAGTTGAGGACTACATGTATTCTTCTGGAAAAAAAACCCGGCTATCTATGATATGTATATTTCCTGGAATGAGAGTTCGCAACCTCACAGTTTCATCAGTTCAGCTGCTGCATCTTGTTAGCTTAACCAAATTTCAGACCCTGTAAGGAATTGCATGAACCCCTGAAGTTATTAAAGAGTAAATGTCTTTTAATTAAATGCATTTGCATAACTAAATGATGGATAATTGCCACCGTTCATTTCTGGAGCAGCTAAAAATGGGGATCTCAGCACATATGATCAGCCTTTGATTTAAAGAAAGAATATCAAGATATTAGTCACTATCTCGGTGATCTGTAATGTTGTCATTGCTCAGCGGATTACCAAAACCAACTTAATTACCACATTTCAGTGGACGTGGCATTTCTGGCCAGGTCCTGACATTTCACACGAATTCTCACAGCACAAACAAGTTGATTTGATTGTGAATCTAGTGCAGTAGTGTTTCTCAGTGTGATGACCCAGGGCGTGGCACAAAGGCAACACAGTCAAATAAGCAATAAGAGTCCCTTTATTATCTCCAACTTCCCTCCAATGTCTAGGTTAGCTTCGGCTAGAGAAAAATTATCCCAGGAACAGCCTTTGACTGCAGAAAATTCGGTCCAAAACAAGGTACACACAAACTGTAACTTAAAATCCAAACAAACTAAACTGAAGTAGTTAGTTTGACAGGGCAGAAGAAGAAATTTCAGACTTGAAAGCATGGCAAAACTCACACAGTTGGGAAGACGTCAGGAACACAGATAAGCCACAACGATACAAGATAAAGTCATGGTTGCTCCCGACAGCTTGCTGCACGCAGTTTGCCTTTTTTATACACTGTGTTCCCAGCTGCAGATAATGAAGGGAATCAGGGCCCTTCCTCCCCCTAAGCCACGCAACCCACATTGCTCTCTTCTCCATTCCTCCCTGCATGCTCTAGGATGAAGAGGGAGTGGGCCTGGGTCCTCCTCTAAACTCCCTCTCCCTTGTTCTACCTCTCCCCGGCTCTGCCCAGCCGGACTTTTCCCTGCTCCGGTTTTCTCCACAGCCAATGAAGCCACACTCCCACTCCCTGTCAGCTGTTCGGCTTCCTCCTCCAAGTCAGATTCCGACAGGGGCATGACACTCAGTCTTGGCAACCTTCAGATGTGTGGACTTCAACCCCCAGAATTCCCCTCCCAAGGAAGGATAGCAGAGGAAATCTGGGAGTTGAAGTCCACATATCTGAGAGTTGCCAAAATTGAGAAACAATCACCTAATGTGTAATCTCTGAAATACTACAATTTCACAGTCAAGAGTCTAATAAAGAAGAATATTTGTAGCTCAGGGGTCCTTGGTGCTCTCTGAGCTTGTTTGTTTTCTTGCAGATGTTTCATTACCCAAACTAGGTAACATCATCAGTACTAGTAAGGAGTGCTGTTTGCTGTCAGTTTATATTCTGGTGTCTTGCGTGTATGAGTGGGGCAGTCTTAGGGATTCTTTGGTGTTTACTGATGGCTCTTTGGCCGTTTCTTGATTGGGGTACTGTTGGTTTGAAGTTGACCTTGGAATTAATCTATGCTGATCTGGGTGCTGATCGCTGGTGGAGAGATTCTGGAGTCTTTTTGTTCTCTTTTGGACTGGTTGATTCTCTCAATCTAAGCCCCAGAACTCACTGTAACAGCATTGCCAAAAAGGCATTAAGAGTTGTTAAGCTTATTTTGTGAAGTTTCTTCTCCGGCAACATTGAATTGTTAACTAGGGTATATGAAACCTTTGCCAGACCAATTCCTGAATACGGCTTATCCGCCTGGAACCTGCACTCTATATCGGACATTAACACAATTGATCGGATTCAGAAGTATTTCTCAAGAACAGTTCTTTACTCATCCACCCACAATAGAATTCCCTATGCCTCCAGGCTTGAAATTTTGGGTCTGGACAACCTGGAACTACTCCGCCTACGACTGCCACAGTTGCTAAATGAATGCAGGTATTAAGTGAGTCCTGCGGTCCTTAAGCAAATCTGGTTTTCCCCATTGACTTTACTTGTCTGAAGCTGGCTCGGAAGGATGCAAGTAATAATCATTTGAGGGGCTGCCACAGAGAGGAGTGGGCCAACCTATTTTCTGAACCCCCTGAAAGCCAAACGAAGAAAGTGAACAAGAAGAGATTCAACCTAGAAATAAGGACAAATTTTCTGACAGTGGGAACAACCAACCAATGGAACCAGAGGTGGTATTCAGCAGGTTCTGACCAGTTCTGGAGAACCGATAGCAGAAATTTTGAGTAGTTAGGAGAACCGGCAAATGTCACCTCTGACTGGATATTTTATAGTATCCTTCCTCTGCCACGCCCACAGAACCAGTAGTAAAAAAAATTGAATCCCACCACTGAATGGAAAAGAAGTTGCCCTCAGAAGTTGTGAGTGCTTGTCAGAGTATATTCATGAACTGGAATAGAACTTGGTAACAAGGTCAGCCAATGAATAGGCATAGCAACTAAATCAGCCAATGAGGACAGTTTGGAAACTGAAACTAGAAGTAGCTTAGGCATGCCTCTATATTAAGCTCTGCAGCTATGTTGAGCTCTGAGTCTGTCTATGGAAAATGAAACTAACTTGCTTGCTTGCCTGCTGAAGTTACTTGCAACATGTTTCTATTTGAGTTAGTTCCATGTTGGAGAAATTTACAACTGGTTTGTAAAATCTACTTATTATGTTTATAAAGATGTTAAATGAAGCATCAGCCATCCATGTTTATTTTTCTGGCACTAAATTTACGCTGCAAAACTCTGAACAGAGCCTCATCGCTGGAGGCTTTCAAGAAGAAATTGGACTGCCATTTGTCAGAAATAGTGCAGGGCGGGGGCATCAAACTCAAGGCAGATCCGGCCTGTGGGGTGCTTAGATCTGGCCCACGAGGTCGCCTTGGAAACAGCAAAGGAATGGCCCGCGGTGCCTCTGCCAGTGAAAACAGAGCTTGGGAGGGCCACACCCAGCTCTCCCAGGCTCTGTTTCCAACTGTGATGGCCTCCTGCAGCCCTCTGCCAGCTAAAATGGACCTCAGGGAGTGTTGCATGTTTTCAGTGGCCGAGGGCTGCGGGAGGCCATTGTGGCTGAAAATGGAGTTTCAACGAGTGATGTCTGGTGGACCACCCTCCTGTCCATGCCCCCAGGCCCCCGAGGTCAAATATAACCCTGATGCAGCCCTCAATGAAATCCAGTTTTACACCCCTGGTGTAGGGTCTCCTGCTTAGGCAGGGACTAATGGCCTAAAAGGTCCCTTCTGACTCTGTTAATCTGCTAATCCAATTACTCCAGGACAGTGCAACCATCATAAATACATGCCAGTTTCCAAGCCTCTGAATTTTGATCATATGACTATGCGGCAATAGCCGTGTGTGAAAGCTCTCATAACTCACTTTTTTCAGTATTATTGTAATGAAATGAATGGTTCTAAGTGAAGTGCTATCTGTATACCACGAAACAGGACAGGGCAGAATGAAATGCAGGATGGATATTATAGGATTTGTTACTACTGAATCTTGAATCATGAAGGATCTCTTCATTGTAGCAGAAGGACTACTCCTTCTCGTGTGAGATTATAATGCAGAACTTCATTATCTCACACTTGTAGGAGTTATTTATCAGTCCAGATTTTAAAACAAATGTACTTTAACTCAAGCTTTTGGGAACTGGTATGTGAATGTTGCAGTACGCTTCTCAGCTAAGTAACTTATAGCTGAGGGAGAAATGTGCATATTTTAGGAGAAAATGTGCTTAAAACTGCTCTTCTGGGGGATATGCACAAAAAAAAATTGTTAAAAGAAAATGCATGCCAAATAGATCCCGGAGAGAAGAATCTGTATGTATTAAGGGAAAATGTATGCAACTTAAAATGTGATTTTTTTCATATGGCATACAGATGGATTACACTCCCTTTTCAAAAGAACCACACTAAAATGACAGGAAAATGAAGGCCATAGGATTTAGATTGCAATGTCCAACCTTGATGACTTTAAGGCTTGTGGACTTCAACCCCCAGAATTCCTCAGCCAGCCTGGGGAATTCTGGGAGTTGAAGTCCACAGATTTTTAAGTTCTCAACCCTCAATCTACCTTCTCCAATCTGGTGTGCACAATATATAGTATATGTGGAGACCCCAATTCTTAGCCTGTTCAGCCATCCAGACTGTACTCCCAGTATTTGAGGACAACCTGATGGTAACAGATCTGTTAGAACCACATTCAGGGATACTTAATTCCTCTTACTTTATCTATCTGATCATGCTGTCTTGTGGGCAATTCTAAATAATAGTTCCTACTTCAGGAGTTGACATTAAGTGTTCCCATTATAGATATTTATGGAGATTTTCCATCTTTCAGGTCATAGTTGTCCCAAAGGTGATTTTTCTTGGACCCTTCTTTCAAAGAGAACAAACCCATCAGGACAAGATTTTGCAGTCCACCTGCATTTGAAAACATAATAATAATAATAGGTCAAAATATGAAATGTTTGGGGTCTGTACTGTATCCGTACATTGGGGAAAGAAAACAACCACTTCGTAAACCCATGGCACAACACAGGAGAATAAACTCACCAGGAATAGATTTAGCAGTCCATCTGCATTTAAAAAACAAAGGGTGCACTTTTAAAGACAGCAAAATCCACTTTCTGGACAGAGAGGACCGCTGGCTTGAAAGAGGGTCAAAGTTATACAGCCCTCTCTCAATGGGAGGGGAGAGATATGACACCGCCTATTTCCTGTTTACAACACAGTCCTTTCAGCAGTCCCAAGAAGGCTCCACACACTTTTGCACCACTCAGGTGATCCTGAGGACATAGTAAAACCTCCAAGTGGCCTCAACCATTCTCACAAAGAGAGCTAATGACCAGATGACTGAGGGAATATAAATCCTTCCATTCCCCATCATTCTGTCAAAACTGAAGAAGCTTCTTGGATGAGAAGTGAAACATCTTCAAGGAAAAACGAAAAAGTCTAGTTGCCTTTGGGTTCCCATTTTAGATTCTGATCTGGCTGCCTATGTTTTCTCTTCTGAGCTGAGGTAAGACTCTCACCATTTTTCTGAAACCAGGCCTCAACTAATCTGGTTTCTTTTTATCCACAAGAACGTATGGCACTGCTAAATGGTTAGAAGGCATTGTTAATGTTCCACCTTTCAGCATCTCCTCTGTCTCAGCTAGTACCACTTGGATGAACTTAATTCATCCCTGTGAGATTTGAGGTAGAGGCAAATGGGTACCAAACTTCTAAGAACTTCTTGACTGCAATTTGAGAAATATCAAGGAAGAGACGTCCAATTCCTCTTTGTTATTAACAGACGATTTCTACTTCCTGGTATGCCACCCAATTAACAAGGACTCGTTGGCAAGGAACATTCATTTTGGGTCAGTTTCTATGCAGAGAATGGTAAAAGTCTACTCTGGCCTCCCAGGGAAGACTTTGAGGTTAAGAAAGGCAATTTTCCAACTACCATTAGGATCACTTAAAAACCCATTCAGGGAAATGGCTGCATGTCTCACCCAAGGGGACACTTAAAGCATCATAAAAGCCACTTAGGGGAAAGCCTCAGACTCAAGGATGCTAGGGAGACGCCATTCGGAAAAGCTTTTCAAATGCCTTTGGTAGGGAGGGTGGAGTGACTCCAGAATAACTCAGCTTCTTAGACTAAAAGCCACTCTGATTCTCCTCCTGTTATTGCTTTGAGATGTCTGAGTGTGACTCAACACTCCATCAGCAGAGGTGGTATTGAGCCAGTTCTGAAAAGTTCTGGAGAACCAGTAGTGGAAATTTTGAGTAGTTCCTAGAACTGGCAAATACCACCTCTAGTTGGCCTCTCCCCCATTGATTTGCTGCCTCCTGAGTCCCAGCTGATTGGAATCCTAGTTGATCAGATGCGTCTTCTTTTGTTGCCTTGGACAGGAGAACGGAGCTGGAAAGCTGGCTGGTGGGGTGGGGAGGCAATGGAGATTTTACACTATATCCTTCCCCTGCCGTTCCCACCAAGCCACGTCCACCACACCACACCCACCAAGCCACACCCACAGAATCAGTAGTCAAAGAATTTGAATACCACCACTGTCCATGAGCTGAGGCCCACTAAATCACATACAAGGTACCAAGAATCTCCAGAAGACCTTAAACTAGACCATTATTAAGAAGACCTTAAACTAGACCATAAACTAGACCAGAACTAGACCAGAAAACCTTAAACTAGACCATTATTAAGTTCTCAGGATGTTGGGAAAACATTGCTTCACTGATATAGAACATAGGAACATAGGGCTGAAAGGGATCTCAGAAATTTTCTAATCCAGTCCCCTGTCCAAGGTAGAAGACCTTATACAAGAAAAACAAAAATGCACAGGTACAGTATATGTGGCACCTTGCTCAATAGTACTAACTGTGAGAGGGAGTCCTAGTGGACGTTCACTTAAATATGAGCCAGCAGGGTGCAGCAACTGCCAAAAAAGCCAACACAGTTCTAGGCTGCATAAACAGAGGGATAGAGTCAAGATCACATGAAGTGTTAATTCCACTTTATAATGCCTTGGTAAGGCCACACTTGGAATGCGGCATCCAGTTTTGGTCACCGCGATGTAACAAAGATGTGGAGACTCTAGAAAGAGTGCAGAGAAGAGCAACAAATATAATTAAGGAGACTGGAAGCTAAAACATACGAAGAACGGTTGCTGGAACTGGGTATGTCTAGTTTAATGAAAAGAAGGACTAGGGGTGACATGATAGCAGTGTTCCAATATCTCGGGGGCTGCCAGAAAGAAGAGGGAGTCAAGCTATTCTCCAAAGCACCTGAAGAGAGGACAAGAAGCAATGGGAGGAAACTAATCAAGGAGAGAAGCAACCTGGAATTAAGGAGAAATTTCTTGACAGAACAATTAATCAGTGGAACTACTTGCCTCCAGAAGTTGTGAATGATCCAAGACTGGAAGTTTTTAAGAAGAGATTGGACAACCGTTTGTCTAGTGATGGAGTAATCCAGGAGCCAAGCTATTCCACTGGATAATTCTCACTGTCTGAAATTTTCTCCTTACAGGTAGTCCTCTAGTTATAACCATGCATGTAGTGACCATTCAAAGTTACAGTGGCAGTGAAAAAAGTGTCTCATGACACACTTAAAAACACTAAAGTGTTTTTCCCACTTACAACCATTTCAGCATCCTTGTGGTCACATGATCAAGATTCGGACACTTGGCAATCAGCATGTATTTAGGACAGTTGTCATTAGTGGTGGGATTCAAAATTTTTTTTACTACCGGTTCTGTGGGCGTGGCAGGGGAAGGATACTGCAAAACCTCCATTCCCTCCCCACCCCACTAACCTGCTTTCCAGCTCCGTTCTCCTGTGCAAGGCAACCAAAGAGTACCCAGCCCATCATCTGGGACTCGGGAGGCAGAGAATAGAGGGGGGTGGGGCCAGTCAGAGGTGGGATTTGCCAGTTCTCCGAACTACTCAAAATTTCTGCTACCGGTTCTCCAGAACTGGTCAGAACCAGATGAATACCATCTCTGCCTCCCCACCATAATCCTTCTGTTTGTTAGGCTAGTTATACCCCATCTTTCAACCTTTCTTCATATAATTTATATTCCAGTCCCCTAATCTATGTTTTTCTTCTCTGCACATTTTCTAGGGTTTCAGCATCTTTTGGGTATCCTGGTGACCAGAACAAGACAAACGATTCCAAGTTGTCACAGTATTTGCGGTATTCCAGTACGAGTCAACGACAGGTGTCAGACATTATTGAAAATAAAGGCCTACTTTCCTCTGAATCAAACATACCTTCCGGGTGATGTAAATTGAAGGGAGATGCACCAGATTTTATTGAATCATGAGCCCGATCTGCACAGTTTAAATGGATCTGGGAGATATCCACACTGACACAAGACTGTTCCGATAATACATTCCCTCTCTTCCTTCCTTCTTTTAGCAAAGGGCTCAGGGAGCTGAAGTGGACAATTAAACACTCTGATGTGTTGTTGCTTTGTAGTACGTTGCATAAATCATGTTCAGAGTCCACAAAACATTTCTGTGTTTTCATTTGGCCCGTCTTTTGGGCAACGCAGTCAACACCTGTCAGACTGCTGGCGGCTGTGCGCCGGCCATGGTACTGGCTGGTGAGGCTCTTCCATGGCTATGAAAGCATTTAAAAGGTGACAGCTGCCAAAGACCAAAGAGCTGAAGATACCTTGGATGCTTTCTGCTCATAGAGGAGACAGAACATCCACAGGGAGGAAGTAGATTTTTTAAAAGAGTCAACTTCTCAGTGCATGGCAAAGGCATCTGACTGAGTTGGGCGATGCATAATTAAACACCGCTAAATCTGAAGTGTGTTTAGAGTGCAAAATATTCCCTGGAAGTGGGAGCGGAGGGGATGTGGGTTGGGGGGGGGAAGTGTTTATGTTTTGTAGAGTTTTCGGTCATGCCTTCCTAATTCCATTTGTATAATAAAATAGAAACAATTAGCTTTAATTGCTTTGTGTTGTTGGGGACAGAGACGTGTAATTAAAAATATGACATGCCTAGTGCTTTTTGCTAACATTGTTTTATACATCAACATGCCTTTAAGAGTCTATTTCAACAGATCTCTGCTGGCTTCCTCCCTATACCAGGGATGTCCAACCTTGGCAATTTTAAGACCTGTGGACTTTAATTCCCAGAATTCCTCACCCAGGAATTCTCAGAGTTGAAGTCCACAGGTCTTAAAGTCGCCAAAGTTGTATATCCCTGCACTGTACAATATACATTTCCTTTCTTGTATAGAGTAAAAGCAGGCAACTTGGCTCTGAAGGGGTGAGGCCTGCCACCTGCAGGCCGTCACCCTTGAAGAGTTCGACCAGGTAGCCGCACAGTGCCGCCAGAATCTTGTGGATCATGGCGCTGCATGGAGACCAAGCCTGAGCCCCTCTTTGCAGAATCGCCAATGATGCCTCTGGCCTCTTTAGGGCAGAGTTGGCTCTGGGAACTAGATTGGCCCCCTGGAAAGCTCATGGTCTGCTGAGGAGCCTAGCTGAGGCCTTGCTTGCTGTCCACTGAGGCGCCTGGAGTCCCAGTGAAGGATGGGGTCCTTCAGGCATTTAGCTTGGCCACTTGTTTAGTAGCTCCAGCCCCTCCCTCTGGGTGCTTTGTCAGAGCTGCCTTGAGTTTTTGCCTGTAATGACGTCACTTGCGTGGAGGGAGGTGGGGGGAGGAGTGGTTAGAAGAGCTCCAAGATGCCAAAATGGCCTCCGGAGAGGCCGGCCAAGGCAAGGAGTGCTGGGGAGGGGAGGGGCAAGGGGAGGGGCCAACCAGTGGTGGTATCAGCCAGTTCTCCGAACTGCACACAAAATTAACAACCGGTTCAGTAGAACTAGGCTGAACTGGCTGAATAGCACCTCTGGCTCTGTTCTGATTTGGCTCATGAACTTGATTCTTTGAATCTAGTTGTTGAATTGGATTGATTTGGTTTTGGAAATCAGAAGGAAATTAAACCGGGAAGGCGATTTGTGTGTGTGTGCGTGTGTGCGTGCATAAAAGGCCCTTTGTACTATCAAAATGATTTGGAGGCATCCAGTTTGATTTAAGGAGTCATTAGTCAGATTTGGAAGGTGTTTTATGTGAGTATTGGAGAAGTAATCAAATACTTTTAAATCAAAGCGTCAAATCACAGAGCCCATATCTACAACATCTGTATGGCTTCTGTGCAATCAGATTTAATCTTTAAAGCATCTTTGAGCAACCTAGAGTATGTCTTGACTCCATAGTTTCTCTCCTTCTTTTCTTCTCTTTGCCATCTGGATCAGAAGCACCCAACATGCTCGGATCTCTGGGAATTTGCCAGAGTGCTGGATTCATCCTAGAGATAATTATGGTTCCCACAAGGAGAAGCATCTAAATATTAGAAATCCAGGAGCTATAGAAGAGAAGGAGGAACAATGCATTTCTGCCTTGGCAGAAATATATCTCTGATATATCTCTTCTTATTGCAACCAATACTGCTTTCCAAAGAAAGGGAAGGAAGAGGGATTAACCAGAAGCCATGATGGACAGTATGTGCAGGCTGGCAGAGAAGTGAAAACCTATAATGCACCTACTAATATGATTAGCAGTCAGTGGGTTTCTACCTGAACTAGGTATTCAAAGTTTTGGATTAACAATTCAATTGATAAAGCATAGTCAAGAAACTTGTGAAGGGAAGACTACAGTATATACCACACCTCTCGGTGGATAGAAGGAAGGGAGGAAAGGATGAAGGTGCACTAAAGGTTGTCCTGACTTACAACAGTTTGCTTAGTGACTGTTCCAAGTTATTACAGCACTGAAAAAAGTAACTCATGACCATTTTTCACACTTATGACCATTGCAGCATTCCCATGGTCATGTGATCAAAATGCAGCTGTTTGGCAACTGGTTCACATTGATGATGCTTTTGGTCCCCAGGTCATGTTAGACAGATAGACAGATAATTAAAGTTGGAAGGGACCTTGCAGGTCATCTACAAGGTCAAGGAATACTTCAGCTTCAACCATAACAATACAAGAGCACACAACAGATGCAAACTCAAGGTTAATCGCACCAAACTTGATTGCAGGAAATACAACTTCAGCAGCAGAGTGGTCAATGTCTGGAATACTCTACCTGACTCTGTGGTTTCTTCCCCAAACCCCCAAAACTTTAACCTTAGACTGTCTACTATTGATCTCACCCCTTTCCTAAGAGGTCTGTAGGGGGCATGCATAAGCGCACCAATGTGCCTACCGTCCCTGTCCTATTGTTTCTTTTTATTTTTCTTATATGTATCCATTTCATGTATTCACAACTATGTTTATACTTATACCTATTATCTTGTAAGCGATTGACAAATCAAATAAATAAATAAATAAATAAATAAATCTAGTCCAACCCTCTGCCCAAGCAGGAGACCCTACACCATTTCTGACAAATGGCAGTCCAATCTCTTCTTGAAAGTCTCAAGTGATGGCATTCCCACAACTTCCAAGGGAAAGCTGTTCCATTGGTTGATTGTTCTCACTATCAGAAAGTTTCTCCTTATTTCCTGGTTGAATCTTTCCTTGTTTAGTTTCCATCTATTGTTGCTTGTCTGGCCTTTGGGTGCTTTGGAAAATAGCTTGACCCCCTTCCTCTCTGTGGCAGCCCCTCAAATATTGGAAGATGCTATCATGTCTCCCCTGGTCCTTCTCTTCACTAGACTTCTCCCCCTTGGAGTCTATCTGTCTATGTGGGCCCGATTGGGGTAAATTGCAGGAGTGATACCAAAATATAATTTTATCATATTTTATCTATATCTTAAATGATTGTAATCCAGTCCAATTTCATTTTAGGCTGTATTTTATTCCAATTTCTTTTTAAATTGTATTTTATTCAAGTCCATTTTAAATTGCTTTTATCAAATTTTAGTAATCATTTGTTTCTGGAACTTGGCACTTTGATATGGCCCAAGAGCTAATCCAGTGGTGGGATTCGATTTTTTTTTTACTACTGATTCTGTGGGCATGGCTTGGTGGGCATGGCAGGGGAAGGAGACTGTAAAATCTCCAGTCAGAGGGTGGTATTTGCCAGTTCCCTGAACTACTCAAAATTTCTGCTACTGGTTCTCCAGAACTGATCAGAACCTGCTGAATCCCACCTCTGGGCTAATCAATAAATAAAGAATGAGGCAATTGCCAGAATGCAGAATTTTGTAAATCACAGCAGGATTGGGATTATATGGATCAGAACGGACTTCATTTCCGCTTCCTGACATTAAGTCTGGAGATGTTTTCTCTCTGAATATAGCAGAAATTTTACAGTAATAGAAAGGTAGAGGGAAAGCAGAGAGATATTGGGGAGGGGGAAAATTTCCATTAGCCTTCAGGGATTTTTCCTTTAAAAACCCATTAAATGTAATGTCTGATAGCTTATCAAAGCTGCTCCGTTTGAATCACCAATAGACATTTTTGCAATGACAGCTCTTGAACCCACTGCGCTGAGGAGAAAAACAGTGACAACATCAAACTTGAATTATCAAGAAAAGTAGGCAGGCAAATTAATAATAGAGCTCTAAAGCAGGCTCTGTCATAAACATTTCAATTACCCTTCTAAAGCAAGGGAAAAGTCCTTTCGGTGGGAAGAACGTGCCACATATTTGAATGTATACCTTCGGCAAATCTCTCCCAAGAAAGAAAGCAGTTATGGAACAAAGACTTCGTTAATAACTTAGATGAGGTTCGTTAGATGTTTCTGGAAGAAAACATGATGCGATGTGATATCGTACAGAGGGAGCCAGGGGGTTTGAGACCACCTTGGTGTTCAAGGAGGGAAGACCTCCTAGAAGAAACTGACTGTCAACTTGTAAAACATTCCTACGCCAATTTCCAAGTTGCCATAGGAAAGAAGGGTGGGGGGAAAACCCCTTCAGTAGCAGAGAGCAAATGAACATTTCAAACTTATCCTACGCAGATTGTAACTGAGGCAACTGGGTATTCTGGGTGCGAAAATCCTCTATTGGAGAATGTGATTGTTGACATCTAACCCATGAATGTGCTCTGTTGGACAATCTGAATTATGATACACCCAGAGGGGAAGGGATGGGGGGAAACAGGGTCATAGGTGATTGTAAGTTACGTATCTCAGACTCGGCTTCATACAGGTCATGCCAGTACAACGCTCCGAATAAAATCTTCAAAGTTTTTTTTAAGTTTGGCACGAGGCTCATGATTTAATTAGGGCAATCGCTGGAATCCTGACACTGACAATTATACAATAGAAAATGTCTTATGATAAACAGAATACAGAATAATAGACCTGGAAGGAACCTTGGAGATTTCTATTCCAACTTCTTCCTGAAGAAGGAGACCCTGTATCATTCCAGCTGTGCAATTGCTTCTTAAAAACCTTCAATGATGGAGCACCCACAACTTCTGGAGCCAAGCTGTTTCACAGATTAATTGTTTCCACTGTCAGAAAACTTCTCCTTAGTTCTAGGTTGGTGCTCTCCTTGGTTGCTTTCCATTCATTGCTTCTTGTCCTGCCCTCAAGTGCTTTGGAGAATAACTTGACCTCCTGAGAGCAATTAAGTGATCAATTCTCACTTGGACCTCTCTTTCATGAGCTTCCCTTTGTTATGTCTTCCTCTGTCCTCAGGTGCTTTGGAGAATAAGATTAGAGAAGATTAGAGAATGTAGAGAATGTAGTTTCAACCTGGTGGTGATGTTAATTATTCAGTCATGTTTGATTCTTGGTGATTCTCCACATCTTCCAATCTTGCACCGCTTCTTTGAGTTTTTCTATGCTGTGGCTGGTGTCAACTTTGATGGTGTCCAGCCATCATTTTCTTTGATAACCTGATTTCTCTTTTACCACTAATTCTTCCCAACATAATTGCTTTCTTCAATGATTTCCCCCACATGATGTGGCCAAAGTAAGTGAGAGGCAGTTTTGTGATTTTTCCTTGTAGTGACATGCCTGGTGTTATGTGTTCCAGTTCTTGCTTGTTGGTCACTTTTTGTCAGGGTAGTGATTTAAGAACTGACCAGCTGATGCAATGATGTAATGAACTGGGCTTGGCTAGTCTAGCAAAGAGAAGGACCAGGGGAGACATGATAGCAGTGTTCCAATATTTGAGGGGCTGTCACAGAGAGGAAGGGGTCAAGTTATTTTCTAAAGCACCTGAAGGCCAGACAAGGAATAGTGGATGGAAACTGATCAAGGAGAGATTCAACCTGGAAATAAGGAGAAACTTTCTGACAGTGAGAACAATCAACCAATGGACTAGCTTGCTCTTGGAAGTTGTGGGAGCGCCATCATTTGAGACCTTCAAGAAGAGATTGGACTGCCATTTGTCAGAAATGGTGTAGGGTCTCCCGCTTTGGTGGGGGCGGGTTGGGCTAGATGGCCTATAAGGTCCCTTCCAACTCTGATTATATGTTATCTGTTATAATGATGGGAATGAGTCAGCAAGGTTTTTAGCTGTTATCCCTTTAAGATCCTGTATAATAAGAAGAGGCCCTGTTAGGGCATCTCTCTCTAGCTGGGATTCTTCCCTGCTGTAATTAGCTGCTTATTTGACCTCTGTCTATAGTTTGTGTATGCATAGTATATATTCTGTTGTAGATAAAACCACTATTTATTACCAACTTCTGTTTGCTGTTATTGCTCCTAGGTTGCCTCATGTAAAGCTACGTACACTCCAACACCTTTGCTGTACAAGGAATGCACAGGGGCCTTCTCCAGCATCACAGCTCAACCTACTGGAGAATTTATCGGAGGAGCAATTCACACTTTGCTTTCAAGGTGAAAAGCATCCTTTGAACAAGTTGTGATCTCTGCATGGTGGGAGACACATATCTGTTCTTCTCTGAAGCTTTGACACAATACCCAGCAGCAATTGAAATTTGGTGTCTTGTAAAAAGAAAAGGTTCGAAGAAAATAATGACTGAATCAAGTTGGCTCTGATGCTGTATTCCTGATCTGCACTGCCAATCCTAGGAACCCATTTCAGAGAGAATCCCAATTCCCACGATTGGAATAGATCCAGATGCATCCGTTCAAAAACAATGGCTTCTGATATAGATTGACAACATGGTTGCTACCACTGACATCTGAAGAGCTCAAGTTTCCCAAGGCTTTGTTCCAGTGGTGGGATTCAAATTTTTTTTATCATGTGTTATGTGGGTGTGGCTTGGTGGGTGCGCTTTGTGCATGCGCGCAGAGGGTTTCCTACTGACCTTCTTCTGCAATCCTGCACTCTCCCTGTGTGTTCAACAGCTGACGTGCAGCAACCTGCTGTGCCGTGCGAAGCATCTGAGCTTCAAAACCAGTGAATAAAGGTCAGAATAGAGCCTGGGCCAGTGGGCCCAGCAGCTGATTGTTGGAGCGAACCAGTTTGCTCACAGATGATCCTCAGAGCTACCGGTTCAGATGAACCAGGCCAAACCCCTAGAATCCCACCCCTGCTTTGCTCCAAATTCACTTCACAAATGAAGAAGGTATCAACTAAAAAGATACTCGTTTGATATTTTTAGCTACCGAAAAAGGGAGTGGGGGAAAACAAGGCATTCTTGAAATGCCTAGATAATCACCTTGGTAGCCTAAAGTTGTTGGAGCATAAGAAGGTTATTGGAGAGCATGATGGATGACTCTTGGAGATGGACGTGTCCTGTTGAGGTAATTCCCCGTTAGGAGAATGAGCGCATACAGGGAGACGTAGTGAGAGAAGTGTTTGAATAATACACAAACAGCACACCGATACCCTGTACAGTAAATGTAGGTTTTTTACTTCCAGAAACATTTAAGCAAAATTCAAAACACAGTCCAAAGTCATTCATAGGTAAGATCAGTCAGTTTTCAGTCCAGGGATAATCCAATAACAAAGTCCAGTGTCAAAAACAATTCAGTATCAGACTTACATCAAATCCAGGAATATCAGTCAATTAGAAGGAAAGGCAATATTCTCCAACAGAAGGAAAAACAGATACTCACTGAGACTAAGACCAAGACTAAGACTAAGACTAAACAACCCAGGTTTCTGGCTCCATCTTATGGCCATTTTAGAAACCACACCCAACTACAGTTTTGCATTTTCTTAAAGATACAGTTTTAAAATGTTTATCCTGGTTTATATCTTTCCAGCCCAAATACCTGTTAGGTGTCTTATATTCCTAACATGTCCCATTGGAGAAGTCACATCCAGGGGGTGTGGGGAAGACCAGGGTCAAGGGGGAAAATGTATGATGTGATTTAGTTATCAGCTGCACCCAGCCATGCACCAACATGGCAATTTCTAATAAACCAATTTTTTTCTGAGATGTGGTTAGAGACTTTTGATTTGAATGAGGGTAGATTTGTTGGAGCCCTGACACATACTAAATCACACCATACATTTCCCTGTTGACCCTGGTCTTTCCCCCACCCCTGGACATAAGGATCTTTTCTAATTTTTACTTCCTGTAATATATTTTTCCCCAGTGCTTTCCATGGACAGCTCAATTGGCAAAGTTTGGCATCTGTTGATGCTCATAATAGGGATCAGTAGAGGATCGTCTTCTTGTTGTCCTCAGACCTCCTTGCCCTTCTTGTTTTGCTTGCTATACACCCACGCTTGCTAAGGTAGTCCTCAACTTACAACCAAAATTAAGGAGCCAAAATTTCTGTTGCTAGCCGAGGCGCTTGTCCAGTAAGTTTTGCCCCATTTTACAACCTTCCTTGCCACAGTTCTTAATTGAATCACTGAAGTTGTTAAGTGAGTCACATGATTGTTAAGTGAATCTGGCTTCCCCATTGACATTGCTTGTCAGTAGATCGCAAAAAGGGATCCCATGACCCTGGGGTATTGCGACCGTCACAAATAAGAACCAGTTGCTGATCATGTGATTATGGGGATGTTGCAAATGTTCACAAATGTGGAAAACAGTCACACATTTCAGTGCTATTGTAACTTCAAAAGGTAACCATGACTGTTGTAAGTTGAGGATTAAAAGTAAAGGAAAAGATTCCCCTCGCACATACGTGCTAGTCGTTTCCGGCTCTAGGGGGTGGTGCTCATCACTGTTACAAAGCTGAAGAGCCAGCGCTGTCCGAAGACATCTCCGTGGTCATGTGGCTGGCATGACTAAATGCTGAAGGCGCACGGACCGCTTGTTCCCTTCCCCTCAAAGTGGTCCCTATTTTTCTACTTGCATTTTTTACATGCTTTTGAACTACTAGGTTGGCGGAAACTGGGACAAGGAATGGGAGCTCACTCCATTACGCGGCGCTAGGGATTCGAACCGCCGAACTGCTGACCTTTCTGATCGACAAACTCAGCATCTTAGCCACTGAACCACCACCTTGAAGTTGAAGACTACTTGTAGTGAAAAGAGGAAGAGAATCAGAAGGAGACAAAATTGACCCAGAGATAAAGAGCAAAATTCTCCTGCTGGCATCTTTGCCTGAAGTTCCTCCAAAATATACACTAGACTTATGACTCATCGCTTAGCGTCCATTCAAAATGATGATGGACCTCCCAAGAGCTACTTATAACCAGATTCAAACCTGAATGTAGTCAGATTAATACCGAGATAAAAACTGACTTTCATTTTTCTGGGTCTTTGCAAAAATGGTTTCCAGAGATCTTTGAAAAAGTCCCCTATTTTCTCATTAAAGCTCGGTTTGGATCACACCTCTTCTTTCTGGGTTTAATTTATCTCATTTGCTTGTAACTGAACAATCAAAGCTCTTATTAGGAAATAAATCCCAATATATTATTTATGCTGTTACAGGATTTGCTCTAGCTGCAAATGAGATTAAAATTAATATTGACAGCTTGGATAATGTAACATAATTTTGTTTTGATTAACACTCCCTCTAGGATTAGAGGCTGTACAGTATTTACTTCTTTCCCATCTCATGCTGTATAATGATTAGTTTAATTGTTGAAAAAGTAAGTTAATAGATCACACAAGTTATTCTTTCTGCCAATAAAAAGTCACTCGCCATGTTCGGGCAGGAAGAAAGGAAGAAATGCAATGCAAGGAGCAAAATCCCATTTCATCTCCCCATCCCACCAAACTGCTTTCCAGCTCCATTCTCCTGCGCAAGGCAACCGAAGTAGACCTAGCCAATCAGTTGGGACTTGGGAGGCAGAGAATAGATGAGGGCGGTGCCAGTCAGAGATGGTATTTGCCAGTTCTCTGAACTACTCAAAATGTCCACTGTCGCAGCGAGCGACCAGTCCGTTGTTCCGTCGGCGTTCTTTCGCTGCCTATGGAATTCCCCACAGGGAAGAAGTTTAGAGGGACCCTCGCAAGGGTGAATACCAATAACAGACACCAGACATCCGATTGTTTTCATAGGAGGGAGCACATCACGCCCGGGGCAGATGGATTGACCCAGGCAGCAGCAGCAGCAGCAGCAGCGGCGGCAGCGGCCCCGAGTGCTTTGCACAAACCTCATTTATTATTCTATTTCAAGTGGGAGGGGGAGCACACAGGGGGTAGCAGAGTTTTATCTTATATGGAAGAAGATCATAAACAAAGAACAAAGAACAAAGTATGTGATAGTTTGCAAGCTTGCAAGTATGCTTATCATACTGAGCTAACGTGTCCTGGGATGGAAAGTAACAACAGTCAGTGTTTCGTGATCATATTGAAACATTTTGCAGTTGGCTAAAACAAGGTCATTAGATACGTGCAAACATCCCTGTATCCGTGTTTGACAATGTCTGCTTAATGGTGGAATAGCTACAGTCCGCTACCGGTTCTCCAGAACCAGTCAGAACCAGCTGAATACCACTTCTGAACTGTACACATTATGCTTTCAAATTGTGGTGTTGGAGAAGGCTCTTGAGAGACCCTCGGACTGCAAGGAGTACAAATCAGTCAATCCTAAAGGAAGTTAACCAAGACCGTTCCTTGGAAGGACAACTACTGACGCTGAAGCTCAAATACTTTGGCTACCAAAGGAGAAGAGAAGACTCCTTGGGAAAGACCTTGAGGCTGGGAAAGGTGGAAGGCAAAAGGAGAAAGGGACAACAGAAAGGGATGAGATGGTTAGATAGTGTCATCAATGCAATGAGCATGAGTTTGGGAAAACTCCAGCAGACAGCAAAAAACCGAACAATAACGTATTGTGTAGCATCAAAAAATGTCAGTGCCTTATTTTCAACTGAAGATTGGAAGAGCTTTGTAAGGAGGGAACCCTACTCCAGGGGGTGTCAAACTCAATTTCATTGAGGGCTGCATCAGGGCTGTGGTTGACCTCAGGAAGGTGCCTGGGTATGACTAACTGGATGGGTGTGGCCAACTGGGTAGGTGTGTCTAGCTTGACGCCACTCCCCAAACTGCTGGCGTGTTTCCTGTTTGCATTGGGTAGACTGGGCCGAACCCATGCGGGCTGGCCCCCTTACATTTTTCAGGGTGGCTCCATGGCCAGATCCAGCCTGCGGGCCTTGTGTTTGACACCCCTGCTCTATTCAGTTGGGACTGATGGACATGATGTTTTGGACTAGGGCTGTCAATCTAGTCATACCTTGGTATTTGACTGGTTCTTGGATGACCCAGGGCGTGGCACAAAGGCAACAGTCAGATAATCAATAAGATTCTCTTTATTTAGCTCCAACTTTGCACCCAATGTCCTGGTAACCTTCTGGCTGGAGAAAAACTCTCCCAGGAACAGCCTTTGACTGCAGAGAATCAAGTCCAAAACATGGTCAACAAAAACTGTAACTATAAGTTCAATCAAGGCAAAATGAGATAATTAGTTTGGCAGGGTAGGAGCAAGAATATCAGACATGAAGGCATGGCAAAACTCAACATGGTTGAAAGGATGCCAGGAACACAGATAACCAAGTCAACACAAGATAAACTCATGTTTGCTCCCAGTAGCTGCCACATGCAGCCTGCATTTCTTTTAAACTTTCTTCCCAGGTGTGGCTAATGAAGGGAATCAGGGCTTTTTCCTCCCCCATAAGCCACGCAACCCACATTGCTCTCTTCGCCATTCCTCCCTGCATGCCCTAGGATGATGAGGGGGTGGGCCTGGGTCTTCCTCTGAATTCCCTCTCCCTTGTTCTACCTCTTCCCTGCTCTGCCCAGCCAGACTTTGCCCTTCCCCAGTTTCCTCCACAGCCACTCCCTGGCAGCTTCCAAACCTGTTGAATGTGGTACTCGATGCATTTTGACCAAAAAAAAAATAATAAAAATTATCCCAGTATTCGTTGTTTGTCTAGTACTTGATGCACAAGATAGAACTTGTCAAATTGGGCTGCCTCGTGATTCACAATTTGTTTCTGGCCAAAATAAAAAGTCACATCATGATAAGTCACATGATTTGTTTGATACTTGTCATTTTCAATACCTATTTTGTCTCACAGAACCAATTTACGACGGGTACTGAGGTACCACTATATATCATGTAAAGCCAAGTGGGGGGGGCTACTTTTCTCTAAATACGATCTCTACCTGGGGATTGTTCAAAACAGTCTTGTTGTCATTTCACAAGTCTCCAAAAGGACAAAAGCTAATTTTGGAGCATCCATTCAGTATGTTTCTCCTCACATCTAAAAAGGATGCTAAAAGATCATCGTGGAGAAGTGTCTCCCTTCTGGTGTGTAACAAAGCAGGTTTCATTCAGTCATCTGAGGTGTTTGTTTTCATTTCATGTTACACACCGTCTGCTGCCTGAGCTAATAGCATTACTCTGCTTAATGATAGTCAGTCCAGCATCACTTGATCTCAAAATACTTTCATTCCTTCTCCTTGCTTTTCTTCACATTATATCAGTCTTGCCAAATGTGGAGCCGTATCTATGTGTTGGAAGTTAGCCAAGGCATAATAATGGAAGTCTGGATGGCACAGGGATCAAGAAGTCTTTGGTTAATTAGCAGAATAGCTATTGGAGGTCTTCTATTCCAACCACCTGCTTAAACAGGAAAACTGATATCAGTGGTTCTCAGCCTGTGATCTGCAGATCTCTGGGGGGGCTGCACTGTGTCACAGGGGGTCCATGAACACATGAAGAAATGTTATGATTTAAATCTTGAGTTAAGTGTTAGTGGTCGATGTCCATAGTCCTTGGCCACAAAAGGTATTTAAAGGAGGTTCGTGATGAAGAAAAGGTTGACAACCACTGCCGTGTGCAATTTTAGACTAATGGCTGGCCAACCTCTTTTTAAGAAACCTCAAATGATGGACCACACATAATTTCTTGAGGCAAGTCGTTCCACTGATTAACTGTTTTCATGGTCAGGAAATTTATCCTTAGTTCTAGGATTGGATGTCTCCTTGATCAGTCTTCATCCGTTGCTTCTTGTCCTGCCTTCAGGTGTTTTGGGGAATAGCTTGCTTCTTTGTGGCAGCCCCTCAGATATTAGAACACTGCTATCAAGTCACCCTAGTCCTTCTTTTCATTAAACTAGACATACCCAATTCCTGCAACCTTTGCTACAACTTTAAAAGCACAACTACAATGATGTGGGAAAATACCCGAACAAAGCTGAATGCCATACATGTAAGTACCCGCGAAAACTTAAGAAAACACAGACACACAGACACACAGACACACAGACACACAGACACAGACACAGACACAGACACACACAGACACACACACACACATATATATATTGCCTCCAGTTCCCTAATCATCTTTGTTGCTCTTCTTTTCTTAATATTGTCAAGGAAGTATTTTTATTTATTTGTTTTGTCAAAAGCTTACAATACCATAAAAATAAGAATAAACATAAGTTTATATATAAGAAATAGGAATTAATAATTGGGGACAATAGGACAGGGACGGTAGGCACAATAGTGTGCTTATGCACGCCCCTTACAGACCTCTTAGGAATGGGGTGAGGTCAATAGAGGTTAGTTTGAGGGTAAAGGAGGGAGGGTTTGATCAGGTGACAACAGAATCAGGTAGTGAGTTCCAGACATTGACCACTCTGTTGCTGAAATTGTACTTCCTGCAATCAAGTTTGGAGTGGTTTACATTAAGTTTATATCTGTTGTATGCTCTTGTGTTGTTGAGTATCTGGTTACGTTTTTGATGTTCTTATTGTTTCCATGTTTTCTTTCACTCTGCTGTACATGAAGGACACTCTATAACTTCTCTCCTGTTTGGTATCACCACCTTGCATTTTGCTCACTTACAAATAGCCCCGGCTGTTTGTTCACAGTTTTATGATCATTCACCCAAATATTAATAAGAATGAATCCCTACCACTAAGTTATGAATGTAATCAATTTTGAGCCTTTTAATTGTAATTTTTTTTCCCCATAAAACTCTTTTAATTTAGTCTAATATAATGGCACATCAAGCAGTAATGGCTACATTAAATTGAATCATGATGTTCATATACACATTTAATGACACAATCAAATATCCTAATGCATTAATTCATATCAATCAGTTAATAAAAATCAAACAGGAAACATTTTCTCTGCTGCTGTTAAACCACTCTGGACCCACTTTCTGATTTCATAATGTTGTAAGTCTTAACTGTTTGTGCTGCTCATTCAAGCAGAATGAGACAAAGTTAGAAGGAAGGAAGTTAGAAGATACATGTTATTTGACAAGCATTAAACAGGAATTGGTAGTGGTTTTAGCACATCTAAAATAGATTTACTATTATCTTTCACCAGTGGTGGGATTCAATTTTTTTTTTTACTATCGGTTCTGTGGGCGTGGCTTGTTGGGTGTGGCAGGGGAAGGATCCTGTAAAATTTCCAGTCAGAGGTGGTATTTGCTGGTTCTCTGAATTACGCATAATTTCCACTACCGGTTCTCCAGAACTGGTCAGAACCTGCTGAAGACCACCTCTGTCCTTCACTATTGTTGGAGAAGCATCTATTGACTCTAAAATCTGTCACTTCTCTTACTATCCATTTGTTGGTTGCCCCAAAGGTGCTTTTTCAAGAGTCAATTGGACTTCCTGGTTTTCTTTGAAGATGTTTTGCTTCTTATCCAGCAGTGGCATGCAAATATTTTTACTACCAGTTCTGTGAGTGGGGCTAGGTGGGAGTGGCTGGTCATGTGACTGGGTGGGCATTTCTTCTTCTTCTTCTTCTTCTTCTTCTTCTTCTTCTTCTTCTTCTTCTT
>NW_020769425.1:1492574-1503075 GCF_900518735.1 Pseudonaja textilis | reverse complement strand
GAGGAGGAGGAGGAGGGAGAGGAGGAGGAGGAGGGAAAGGAGGGAGAGGGAGAGGGAGAGAAGGAGGAGGAGGAGGGAGAGGAGGAGGGAGAGGAGGAGAGGAGGAGGAGGAAGGGTGGGAGGGAGAGGAGGGAGAGGAGGAGGAGGAGGGAGAGGAGGAGGGAGAGGAGGAGGAGGAGGAGGGAGAGTGGGAGGGAGAGGAGGAAGAGGGAGAGGAGGAGGAGGAGGGAGAGGAGGAGGAGGAGGAGAAGGCATGGCATCCTAATAGGTTGGCAGGAGTTGGGGCAAGAACAAGAGCTCACCCCAAGGTGTGGCACTCAGATCTTGAACCCCAGGCCATCAGCTTTCCAGGAGGAGGAGGGTGGGGTGGAAAGGAGATGATTGTGGTTTAATGCAGAACAGATTCAGGGCTGATTACCATCTTCCTCCCTGCTACAGGCTACATTCCTTCTCCTTCTCCCCGAATACTCCATTGATGGTTGCAATGTTGAAAGGAGCAATGGGTGCGGGACGTGTGTGCGATGCCAGGATTAAAAATTTTAAAAATCCAAATATGGGTTTCAATCTTTGGTTTTCGGAGAGATTTAGGGGTTTTGTTTATGCTGGCCGTTTTAGGGATTGTGGTACAAATCCAAAAAATTAATTGACCAATCTATCAGTCAATCAATCAATCAATCAATCAAATGTCTGGCATCCATCCATCGGATTCTTTCAGACTCTCTCTTCTTTTTCATCTCTCCCAGCCTGCTCAGGCAATCCTTTTGCATGTTCAATCTAACACGAACAGAATAATAGATAACGGTAAAGGTTTCCCCTGTCAAGTCATGTCCAACTTTAGGGGGCGCTGCTCATCTCCATTTCTTAGCGGAGAGATCCAGCGTTGTCCAAAGACTCCTCTGTGGTCATATGGCCAGCATGATTATCTGCCAAAGACACATAGAACGCTGTTGCCTTCCCACCAGAGGGGTACCTATTTATCTACTTGCATTTGCTCTCAAAATGACAGGAGTTGAGGCAAGAACAAGAGCTTACTCTGTCGTGTGGCAATCGGACCTTTAACCCCAGGCTGTCAGCTTTCCAGCTGACAAGCTCAGCGTCTTTAACCATGGAGCCGTCGGGCCTCCAAAGAGAATAATAACCAGTTCCTTCCTTCTCCTAGTCATACCCAATCATATGAAGGGGAGAGATGGTGCCATGTTTATAATGTAGTTCTTGCTAGCTGATTGCCTTTATGTTCATGCAAATGCATCTTCATCCCTAGGACTCTTTGCTATCAGATTTCCAACTTGGGGAGCCCGTGGACATAATGGAAAGAAGGACTCGGGTTGACATGATAGCAGTGTTCTAATATCTCAAGGGTTGCCCCAAAGAAGAGAAAGTCAAGCTATTCTTGAAAGCACCTGAGGGCAGGACAAGAAGCAAAGGATGGAAACTTATCAAGGAGAGAAGCAACTTAGAACTAAGGAGAAATTTCCTGAGAGTTAGAACAATTAACCAGTGGAACTGCTTGTCTCCAGAAGTTGTGAATGCTCCAACACTGGAAGTTTTAAAGAAGCGATTGGATAGCTGTTTGTCTGAAATGGTATAGAGTTTCCTGCCTGAGCAGGAGGTTGGACTAGAAGACCTCCAAGGTCCCTTCTTTTCTTTTCTTTTCTTTTCTTTTCTTTTCTTTTCTTTTCTTTTCTTGTTTTTTCTCTTCTCTTCTCTTCTCTTCTCTTCTCTTCTCTTCTCTTCTCTTCTCTTCTCTTCTCTTCTCTTCTCTTCTCTTCCCTTCCCTTCCCTTCCCTTCCCTTCCCTTCCCTTCTCTTCTCTTCTCTCCTATCCAGATGGTCTTTTCATTGCTCACTGTTTCTCATATGGGGGATTGAATGCCTCGACAAAGCCTCCGCCTCACATACAACTTTGATTTATTTATCTTTTTCTTGTCTTCTCCTTCCTATCCTCCCAGCATCAGCTGCATGGAAGGCATGGAGTCCTAAATGAGTTTGTTCCTGAAGACTTTGATACGAGGTCAATGGCCTCCTTCCCATTCCCATCCCAACGAATTGTCGTTGATCAAGGCCATGTTCTCAGGTCAGGTTATAATCGGCACAAACCCGTCTAAAAATCTATGTACCAACAAACACATCTGGTGATCTCCCCCCCAAAGTGCTTTTTCAAAAGTCAACTGAACATTTTTTTTTTTTGGCTTGAGGACATTTCGCTTCTCATCCAAGAAGCTTCTTCAGTTCAGAAGTTTCTTGGATGAGAAACCAAAGTTTTTCAAGCAAAAAACAAAAACGAAGTCCAGTTACCTTTTGAAAAAGCACCTTTGGGACAACCATGACCTGGTTGACTGAGAATCCCCATAGACATTTGGTGATCCTATTAACAGATGAGACGCTGCGGATTCTGCTACATACCTGTGGTGGAAATGAAATGCTCTACTCAAACTCCAAACAGGATATGGCCATGATTTTTTCTAATGAAGAAATTCAGAAGGAAACAAGGCCCAAATAATAAACCATACAGAGACACAATAGGCAACATTTTTGTCCTAATTTCTTACTGTAGAAATATTTAAGAACATTGTTCAGGTTTGGTCTAACCCTTAACACACAAGCTCATATATTAAATCCTGGTGATCAGCATTCTCTTTATATAACATCATATAGAATAGAATGGAATGGAATGGGATGGGATGGAATAGAATAGAATGGAATAAAAGGAATGGAATAGAATAATAGAGTTGGAAGGGACCTTGGAGGTCTTCTAGTCCAACCCCCTGCTAGGCAGAAAACCCTACACCACTTCAGACAAATGGTTATCCAACATCTTTTAGATGAACAAGATCTTCACCGGCTCAAAAAGTTGTCGAAAATGAGAAGGTGAAGATCTTGTGGGACTTTCAAATACAGACAGATCATCCTTTGAAACATAACACGCCAGATATCACAGTTGTAGAAAACTGAAGCGTACAATTTATTGATATCTCTGTACCAGCAGATGCCAGAGTTGAAGAAAAAGAACTAGAAAAAAAAAATCATGAAATATCGCAACCTGGCCATCAAAACTACATGGTTATGGATGAAACATGTGACAGTGATGCTCATTGTCATTAGGGCTCTTGGCACCATGTCCAGGAATTTTACAAACTACATCAAGAAATTGCACCTTCCTGCAATAACACCAGTGGAACTGCAAAAAACTGCTCACTCGGAACATAGTACATCTTAAGAAGATACTTGGTTGATACCTAGGACGCTGGCAGCAGCCCTTTTCAACCATCGGTACCAGTCAATAATATGTGTGATACATGTTTAAATGTTCAGTTTGACTGAGTTTCATGTTTACTGAATAAAAGAGATAATAATTATAATAATATCCTGCAATGATATCTGTAACACCATCAAACATCCAGATTTGCCTATCCCAGGTCCTTGGCAAGGACTCGATAGGTAGACAAAAATGCCAAACCCAGCCCGAACATCTGGCTGACTGCTGTGCGATGATCAATAATAGTAATTTTTCTTTTTCGTGTATATTTATTATTTTTATTTCACAGCCATGAAATACGACCGTGTGCAGCTGTCCTGAACAATATCAGGTATTCTCTCTCTCTCTCTCTCTCTTTTTTTTTTTTCCTTTTCCCAGCTTTGCATCCATTAAAACCTCCAAGTTTTCTGCTAATTGCCTGTTGGCAACATGCGGTCTCTGCTAAAAAGCATATTTTCTGTCAAGATTGCATTCATCATTTGGGCTCATTTCTCTTGGCCCTCCACCCATCAGAGCTTCATTGAGAAGGCAAACAGCAGCTTGCGAGTTAGCAAATGAGGAACAAAAAGGACAGAGGAGAGAGAATGAAAGAGAGAGCAAGAATGAGGATGAAGAGGAGGGGACCAATACAGTGTTCATAGGTGATTGCACAACAATTTGGGTTTTTTTTTTTTAAAAAAAGCACTGCTTTTGAAGACATTTGCCTTAACCCATTTGCCCATCGATGTGACTCTGAAAATGTGAGTCATTTCCACCCCTCTTTCCAGTCCAACCCCTTACCCAGGAGGAATCCTTTTGCAGAATCTACTAACTGTAGTTAATTCAAGCACTCATCTTGCAATGGATCAATTGTGCAATCATTTTCAAAGACAGCTTGCTGATACTGTCACGGTGCCAATGCCAGAAGCTTGCTGGGTATTTTTGTCTTGGCAGATGCCCGTTCTGTTGCAAAGGTCTGCTGAGTTCTCTCCTTCCTTTTCTTTCAGGTAATATCCAGCACTTTCGTGCAAAAAAAACACAAAAACCCAAAGAGAAACAAAAGAGAGCTCTGATTATCCCGTTTTATTTATTGGTTTTGTTTTTTTGTCTGAATCTTTTTCTCCCTGTCATACAAGGGGAAATTATTCTGCTGGGACTCGTCCTATTTCAACAGGGATTGGCACAGTTTTGCATGAAAAATGATAGGGTTTTTTTTTCTCTCTTTAAATGGTCAGATTGCTGATCTTATACCTGTGATCTGAAATTTAGCCAGGTCTGGAACGCACGGCATAAATTTGTCATGACAAAGATGTAAATAGACAGATGAACCATTGCAGCTAGAATGTTTAGAGAAAAGTAAAGTCTTAGGCAAGAAAAGCCAAAAGTACACATATAGATTGGGTGAAACCAGGCTTAGTAGTACTAACTGTAAGAGGGATCTCGGAATCTTAGTGGACAACCAATTAAACATGAGGTAGCAGTGTGCGGCGGCAGCCAAAAAAGTTAATGCAATCTTATATTGCATTGACAGAGGGATACAGTCAAGATCAAGGGAGGTACTAATACCACTCTATAAAGCCTTAGTAAGACCACACCTAGAATACTGCATCGAGTTTTGGTCACCACACTATAAAAAAGATATTGGGACTCTAGAAAGAGTGCAGAAAAGAGCAACCAGGATGATTATAAGGGATTGGAGGCTAAAATATACGATGATCAGTTTCAGGAACTGGGCATGGCTAGTGTGGTGAAGAGAAGGACCAGGGGAGACAGGATAGCAGTCTTCCAATATTTGAGGGGCTGCCACAGAGAGGAGGAAGGGGTCAGGCTATTTTCTAAAGCACTTGAAGGCCAGACAAGGAATCATGGATGGAAACTGAATGAGGAGAGATTCAACCTGGAAATAAGGAGAAAAATTCTGACCGTGAGAACAATCAACCGATGGAACAGAAATTGCCCTCGGAAGTTGTGGGAGCTTCATCACTGGAAGCTTTCAAGAAGAGATTGGACTCCCATGTGTCAGAAATAGCGTAGGGTCTCCTGCTTGGGCAGGGGGTTGGACTAGATGACCTACAAGATCCCTTCCAACTCTGATTATCTGTTATCTGTATTAAGGTATTGACAGTTTTTCCATTGTAGAAGGATCCCAGAAATTAAGTGCTGTTTAACTGCAAAAGGAAGGAGGATAAAGGTTTCAAACATTGTAACACAGGTAGGGCCACAATCAAGCCCAAAATATCTGTTGCTAAGCAAGACAGTTATGAAGGGGGATTTGCCCCATTTTATGACCTTTCTTGCCACAGTCGTGAAGCGAACCACTGCAGTTGCTCAGTGGTAACATGGTTGTTAAGTGAATCTGGCTTCCCTGTTGACTATGCTTGTCAGAAAGATGTAAAAGCTGATTATATGATCATATGCCAAGCATCTGAATTTTGATCACATGACCATGGGGATGCCACAATGGTTGGCAGTGTGAAAAATGGTCACAAGTCATTTTTTTTTCAATGCCGTTGTGACATTGAGTGGTCACTCAGTGAACTATCGTAAGTCAAAGACTATCTGCATATCTCACCTTGCAGGTTGAGTTAGCCAAACCTGTTGCCTCTCTTGCACATACACTCAATATTCTGACCCAGCTCCCCAAACACAACAAACCCTCTGAAGTGAACTCAAAGTTTCCTTTATTTTTTAAACTTTTTTCCCAGCAAAAAGTTTTTCTTCTGACAAGTCCAGCCAGATGGAAGATTGTTGTCTGACACATCTATTCAACTCTGCCCCCTGCCTTTTATCCCCAGAGCTAGAATGGGGCTTCGCTAGCAGTGGTGGCTTTTCCTTCCCAAGGACCGGCCCATGGATTTCCACTGCTCTCCTCTCCTCTGCCTTCTGTGCATCTGCGCTTCAGGTACTGGACCCAGCTGTTCCTCCTCTTTCTCACCAGCCACTTCCAGATCTGAGGGCTGTCAACTATCCATCTGAGGGCTGACAGATGACCCAGGCTCCACCTCTCTCTCTCTCTCTCTCTCTCTCTCTCTCTGACAACTCTATTCCCTCTTCCCTCTCAAAGCTCTCAGGTTGCCTTGATGCTGACCCTGATTCCATTCTTCCCCCTCCCCCTCCCTCCCCCCCCTTCCTCCTCCTCCTCTGATTCGGCTGCTGATTCGGTAGCCAACAGGCCACACAACACTCAAATGCTCCTTTCCCTAATGCAGGCTTCTCCCGTATCGCTCGTCTTTCTTGAATGGATTTATAATCCATCCAATACGGTACTTTTTTTTTTTTTGAACGTGTTACAAAAAGGACAGATTTACAGGAGACAATCTGCCTTCGTGAAGATTGCATATTGTGGCATTTCTAGTCCATATGGGTGAGTAAGACTTGGATTGCAGGCATTTGACCTTCAGAATCTTGCAAATATGAGACCAGACTTCTACTTTTTACAGCTGGAGAAGTCACAGCCTTGTTTCTCCTTGCCTGCGAGGCCATTATTAAAATACAAATTGACTTTTTTTAAAAAAATCGAGTGATATATCTGCCACTCCTAACTTTCTTCTTCTTCTTCTTTTTTTCTCCCCAGGAAAGCCAACACTTGCTTATACTTCCAGCGTCCTCTTTCCTTCACCCCTCCTGGCTAACTAAGCTTCACTCATTAGCACCTATGATTCAATTGCCCATCATTTAACAGCTCAATTGCAAATTTGGAGCCACGGGCAAAAATCTAAGCAAGGCTTGAAATCTTTTTGCTCATGCCAGAATTAATCTCAAGTAATAACTCCTGAGAGCCTTTGAAAAGGTCTGACTGTAACTTTCTGTCAAGTGCATTATGGAACTGTCTGTACTTAAAAAATAATAATCTTGATTGTGCCACATCCGATCAAAAAATGCTCCGATGGGAAATGGGTACATCTTGCTTTAATACAAAAAACCCAGTTTATTGGGGGTCTTTAGAAGAAAGTGTGTGTTTTGTTGATTGGTTTAATGAGGGGGAAGGGAAAAGGGAAGTGAGAAAAGGGTTAGTACCATCTACAACAGTGGTGGGATTAAAAATTTTTTTTACTACCGGTTCTATGCGCGTGGCTTGGTGGGCATGGCAGGGGAAGGATACTGTAACTTCTCCATTTCCACCCTACTCCAGGGGGAAGGTTACTGTAAAATCCCATTCCCTCCCCACCCCACTAACCTGCTTTCCAGCTCCGTTCTCCTGTGCAGGGCAACCAAAGAAGATCCAGCCAATCAGCTGGTACTCGGGAGGCAAAGAATAGATGGGGGCGGGGCCAGTCCAAACTACTCCAAATTTCCACTTCTGGTTCTCCAGAACTGTTCAGAACCTGCTGAATACCACCTCTGATCTGCAACATACAATGTAAGGACTGCATCAACCACTATGTAGGGTAAACAGGCAGAGGAAGACTGGTAGAATGCGTCCACAAACACCAACTAGCAGTCGGAAGACATGATGAAAGTTCTTTAATTTCACAACATATAGACAGATTTAAGCAGAGTTTCAACTGGGAAAATGTGACTATCTTAGAACCAAGCCAAGTTCCAAAAACAGCAGGGAATTCCTAGAAGCCCGGCGCTCTGACAAATCAGCCATCAACAGACACACAGACATTAACAACTTCTACAGACTATGCAAAAGAGACAATCAACCATCCCAAAAGAGAACAAAAAGACTCCAGCACCTCTCTACCAGCAATCAGCACCCAGGTCAGCATAGATTAACTCCAAGGTTAACATCATGCCAACAATCAGGTGAACAATAAAGCATCTGAAGGCCAGACAAGGAATCATGGATGGAAGCGGATCAAGGAGAGATTCAACCTAGAAATAAGGAAAAAAAATTCTGACAGTGAGAACAATCAACTCACGGAACAGAAGTCACCTTCAGAAGTTGTGGGAGCTTCATCACTGGAGGCTTTCAAGAAGAGACTGGGCTGCCCTCTGTCAGAAATGGTGTAGGGTCTCCTGCTTGGGCAAGGTGTTGGACTAGATGGCCTCCAAGGTCCCTTCCAACTCTGTTAATCTGTTATTCTATTAATACCCCAATGAGTCTGGTCTCTGGGTGTTATGTGAATTTCGTTGTATGTATACTGTGCATATATGTACAATGACAATAAAGAATTCCATTCAATCAAGAAACTAAAGAGCCAACAGTAAATAGCCCAATCAAAGAACATCTAAGACTGCAGCCACCAACACTGGTGACAAGCAAGACACTAGAACGGGGGTGTCAAACTCACACCCCGTGAGCCAGATGCGTCACATACTGGCTCCGCCCCCACCTGGTTTAGCGAAGGAAAAAAATCCCTATATGTCACATGACGCTGCTGTGACGACGCGAGTTTGACATCCCTACACTAGAATATAAACTGAAAGCACACAGCACTCCTTACTAGCACTGATGATGTTACCTAGCTGGGTAATGAAACATCTACAAGAAAACAAGCAAGCTCAGAGAACACCAAGGACCCTTCGTGTCAAGCCTGAGCTACAAATATTCTCCTTTATTAGTGTTAGTTCCACTTTATTATAAAGCCTTGGTAAGACAACACTTGGAATATTGCACTCACAGTTCCTGGAATTGGCCCAAAGGTGCTTTTTTCAAGAGGCAACTGGACTTTCTGGGTTGTTGTTTTTTTTGAAGACGCTTCGCTTCTCATCCAAGAAGCAAAACGTCTTCAAAGAAAAACCAGAAAGTTTAGTTGCCTTTTGAAAAAAGCACCTTTGAGATAACCATGACCTGGATGACTGACAATCTCCATAGACATTTGCTGGAATCGGGTATGTCAACTTTAATGAAAAGAAGGTCTGGGGAATGACATGATAACAGTATTCCAATATTTGAGGGGCTGCCGCCAAAAAGAAGGCGTCAGCCTATTCTCCCAAGCACCTGGTGGCAGGAGAAGCAGCAATGGATGGAAACTAAGCAAGGAGAGAAGCAACTTAGAACTAAAGATAAACTTCCTGACAGTTAGAACAATTAATCAGTGGAATAACTTGACTCCAGAAGTTGTGAATTCTCCAACACTGGAAGTTTTTAAGAAGAGTTTGGGCTCAGCTGTGGCTGTTAAATTGAGGATTAGCTGTAATTCCAAGTGTTGTTCTTGGTTCTTGAGGCCAGATACAGAAAAGAGGAGAATTTATGGGCCCAGTTTAATCTCTGCTCACATGATCTTGCCAGGGGTATCTATTATTCCCTCCCAGGCTGAGTTATTGGCAAGACACAAGCCGTCTTTCTTGATAGGGAACCATTTTATTAACTTGTCTGAAGACAACTGTCTAAAGGCCCTTCTGAAGATGCCTCTGTTTCCAGAAACTTGCTTATCAGGCAGGCTGGATAAGGCTTTCTATAAGACTATGAAATGTACCCTCTCAGGAGCTGCACTGGCTTACTTTGTGGTTGCGTTCAGGCAACACATTTGGATATGTTAAAAAAAAAAAAACCCTAGCAGATACATTTGCACACCTTTGCGGCTGAGTATATTGTGGACATCCTGTGATAATCTGAGACCAGGCCAAGAGAAGGAGGGAGGAAGTGAAAGAATGGATGGAAGGAGAAAGAGGACAGAGGGAGGGAGGGTGGGAGGAGGGAAGGGAGGGTGGAAGGAAAGAAAGAGGGGAGGGAAGGAAGGAGGGAGGGGTGAAGGAAGAGAAGAAGGAAGATAGGAAGGAAGGGAGAGAGGAAGGAAAGGAGGGAGGAAGGAAGGAGGGACAAAGGAAGAGAAGAAGGAAGGAAAGAAGGAGGGGAGGGAGGAAGGAAATGAGAGAGGGGGGAGGGAGGGAAGGAGGAAGGAAAGGAAAGGAAAGGAAAGGAAGGAGTTGGAATTTGTTTTTTCCCAAGTGATCACATTTTACACGGGACTAAATTAGCATGGTCACCCAGACCTTGGGGAGCCAACTTGAAAGCTACAGGCAATATTCCCCAGCAGGAGCAGCACAAGGCCAGCATTTGATGACAAGCTTGTGTTTGTATTCCCTCCCGATGGCTCTGTTCAGCTGGTGGGATCAAATGGCCGCAGCCTTGCTATATTGGTTTCATTAAAGGCCACACACATAACTGGCGGATGAGATGGTCTTGAACAAGAATGGCCCACAGCGCAAGATCCTGCATTCAGATCGTCTCTGTTTCCATAATATGAGGGAGAATGTGTGTGTGTATATGTATATGTATATGTATATGTATATGTATATGTATATGTATATGTACATGTACATGTACATGTATTGTATTGTATTGTATTGTATTGTATTGTATTGTATTGTATTG
>NW_020769425.1:1482083-1492564 GCF_900518735.1 Pseudonaja textilis | reverse complement strand
TGTATTGTATTGTATTGTATTGTATTGTATTGTATTGTATTGTATTGTATTGTATTGTATTGTAGTGAAAGTATATATTGAAACACCAAGAAGGGTCAACCAAGGAGGTGTGTTTACACTATCTATAGGGATAGGTTTTGTGGCACAGTAGGGGAAAAAATGTGATTATCAGCCTTAGAATTCATCAGAAACTCTGCCAAGCTCGTATATTATATTTAATAAGAATAAAACATTGACATGAAAAGAAAAGAGGAGGACTTTTGAGGTTTTTAAAATTATTTTTGATGAAAACTCCCTGCAGTTTTCTTGGCAAGATTTTTTTTCAGAAGTGGTTTTGGCTTTATGGGCTGAAAGAGAGGGACTGGTCTAAGGTTACCCTTCTTCTTGAAAGTTTCCAGGGATGGTGCTCCCACAACTTCCGAGGGCAACTTCTATTCCATTGGTTGATTGTTCTCACTGTCAGAAAGTTTCTCCTTATTTCCAGGTTAAATCTCTCCTTGTTCAGTTTCCATCCATTATTCCTTGTCTGGCCTTCAGGTGTCTTAGAAAATAGCTTGACCCCCTTCCTCTCTGTGGCAGCCCCTTAAATATTGGAAGGCTGCTATCATGTCTCCCCTGGTCCTTCTCTTTACTAGCCTAACCAGGCCCAGTTCCTGTAACTGTTCTTCACATGTTTTAGCCTCCAGTCCCCTAATCATCCTGGTTGCTCTAACCCTGGTGGTTTGGGGGGCAAGGTTGGACTAGAACTCACAATCTCTTCTTTTCTAGCCTGGTGCCTTAACCACTTTACCAGACCTGGGTATTTTATAGCTCTGGGCCACATCCAGCCTAAATGGTCCTTGTGAGGGTCAATTAGGAATCAAACGTCAACCCTGGAGCCATCTTTCAACATCTTCAGGGTTGCCACAGCGAGGCTGGATGGAGCTGAGAGAAAGGGAAGGGGGAGTAGAGACAGCTGAGGGGAATATGTCACCAAAATAATGTTCTTTCTTCTGGGAACCAAGGGCAATCTCGCCAGCACTTGGAGGGACGTAGATGGGAGCCATCCAGGATGGGGAGTGTGACCTAATTGGGGCATGTGAAGGTTGTGTGTAATGGGTGGGGGGAGGGATTTTGGACTTTGAGCTGGGTGGGGAAAACCCAGAGAACTTCAGAGTTGGGTTTTCACCAGCTGTGCCAATAGGACATGCCTAATAAATCTATACTTTGAGGAAGCTTCTGCCTGGGAGTTTTGATTTCATTTGGGCTGTTACCCTTGACATCAAAAGTAAATAAGTGCACCACAGATTTGGAGAATAGCTTGACTCCCTCTTCTTTGTGGCAGCCCCTGAAATGTTGGAACACTGCTATCATGTCTCCCTTGTCCTTTTTTTTCATTAAACTAGGCATACCCAGTTCATGACCTAATCCACAGGAGTCAAAACAGGTCTGGATGGATGGTCATTTAAAACCACAAAGAAGAAGGAGCCAAGCTATTCTCCAAAGCACCCGAGGGCAGGACAAGAAACAATGGATGGAGACTAATCAAGGAGAGAAGCAACTTAGAACTAAGGAGAAATTTTGTGACAGTGAGAACAATTAGCCAGTGGAACAACTTGCCTCCAGAAGTTGTGAATTCTGCAACACTGGAAGTTTTTAAGAAGAGATTGGATAACCATTTGTTTGAAGTGGTGTTGGGTTTCCTGCCTAGGCAGGAGGTTGGACTAGAAGACCTCCAAAGTCCCTTCCAACTCTGTTATTCTATTCTATTCTATTCTATTCTATTCTATTCTATTCTATTCTATTCTATTCTATTCTACTCTACTCTACTCTATAAAATAAATCCAAAATGGATGTGGGAAATAATTACTTACAACATGAGATGAAAACACAACCTTTAAAATGGTCACAAGTTCCAGTTATATGCAGCCTTCTTTGAACCCAAGGAGGAAGATTCTGTACCTGCTGTAGATAAGGGATAGGGTGATAGATAAAAGTCAAACTATGATTTGATCTCCTGGTAGATTGATTGGAAGCCATAAATATAAAATATGGAAATTCCCCCCCTTCTCCAGCATTTTCATTGTGGGATAGCATCCACACTTACCGTATTTTGCCTCGATCCGCTAACACATGGATCCGAATGGAAAGAACACCTAGGTAGATATCGTTCCCTCATTCAACCTTTCAGTGAAAAGAGATCTTCAGTTTTCCAATTTGACTTTTCTTTATTTTAAGGCACTGTTCTGTTCTTTGGGTTTTAAAATTAACTCGTAGACAGAAGTTTTGGAAGTTTCTTTAATTTACTGGCCATATGTGAGAGAACGGCTCCCTGCTGTGAAATCTGTCACGGACAAAGAATCGAAAGCAGACGGAAAAATTGATGCCAATATGCCTCGCACCATATGAAAAGAAAAATCGGATGCTTAACCCATGGACACGGGTATTCGGCAGCAATATATTAAGAGCAATGCCAGATGCCCTCCAAAAAGGGCAGAACTCGGAGGCTTTCATCTGATGAGCTATATACGGGCATGTCATACATCCAAGCACGTATGCAGGGCTTATGACAATGTTATAAGTTGCTCGGGGTCCTTCTTGGGAGGGAGCAGCACTGAGGACCAAATTAATTAATTAAATAAATAGATAAATGGATAGATAGATAAAAAATATGTGCATCTCACAAGGGTTCATCAAATGTGATAGAATTCGGTAGAAGCAAGTGTAGAAATTTAGCACCTGTGGTGGGATTCAGCCAGTTTGCATCAGTTCAGGAGAACTGGTTGCTAACTTTCTGCGCAGTTTGGTGAACTGGTTTTTGGAAGAAATCATTAGGGCAGAGAACCGGTTGTTAAATTATTTGAATCCCACCACTGGTTAGCACCCACCCCTCTCCTAGAAGAATGAAACATTCTGAGAAATATTAAAAAGGCAGGATATTATATTTCCTTGGATGGGAAATGGAGAAACATGCTCTTGGAAAGCAGCCCCCACCTTTCTTAATAGTCCAAAGCAGATGTCAGCACTTAAGAGATAAAGAGGTAGCTAGCTCTATTTATAAGCAAATACCCTCACCCAAGATCCAACAAAGGTAGGATTAGTCCTCCGCCACAAAAGGAATTGCCCAATAAGCCCCTTCACTGAATCACCCTCGGAAACGTCAACCAAGCTTAGCTCAGACAAACACCTAGGACTTGTACTTTGCCAGCTATGACCCCTAGATAACCCCTACATGGCCCCATGGGAGTCTGACAACAGTCAATCGAATACATGTTCTTGCACAGGAACAGGAAGCTCAAGTGCAAAGCCCAAGACAAGGTATAAAACACCATGGGGTATAAAGGTATAAATTCCATGGGGTCAGCTGCCCAGAATCACACGTGCTTAGTGGTTCTGCTTCATCAATAAATGGACCCTCTTTTCAATTAGCCTCCAGCCTCCATTTTGTCTCAGTGCCTTTCTCCTGGTTTGGAAGTGAACCAGATGGATATTTCTTCCAGCAGAAGCAAATAAATTTAAGAACATTTGGGCCGTATCAATTGAATCAATCAAGCAAGCAATAATAGATATGTACGTAATTCTGTGTATCTTGCACAGGTTCCTCAAATATGATGGAATTTGGTACAAGGAAGCAAATGAATTTAAGAACATTTGGGCTGTATCAACTGAATACATACCTATATAAACAAACAACAGACGAGCCATATTAAATCAGGGCAAGTCCCCATCTTAAGCCAACGTTTTCTTTCTTGCCCTTGTGTCCTCTGGAAAGACCACAAGCAGAAGATGGAGAGATGAACCTCCCCCTCCTTGGATAGCAAAGGAGACTAATAAGCAAGTACTGGAACACATAACACCAGTTTTGTAAAAAAACAAAACCTTATTATTTACTTATTTTGGCCATGACATGCAGGGGAATTCTCTGGAAAAAGCAATTATGTCAGGAAAAGTTAGCGGTAAAGCCAGGCCATCAAAATACATAGTGGCTGGACCCCATCCAAGCCAGTCTGATTATAGAACAACTCAAAGAAGCTCAAAACTCAAGACTGGAAGATGTGGAGAGACCTGGCCCATTGAATCGCCAAGAATCAGCCACGACTGAATGAATAACACCCTCCTCCTCCTTCTCCTCCGTTATATGAAGGGGTTCCACAAAGAAGAGGGGGTCAAGCTATTCTCCAAAGCACCTGAGGGCAAAACAAGAAGCAATAGATGGAGACTAATCAAGGAGAGAAGCAACCTGGAACTAAGGAGAGATTTCTATAGCCAAGCGAGATAGTTGTTAAGTGAGTTTGGCCTGATTTTACGGCCTTCCTTGCCACAGTTGTTAAGTGAGTCAATGCAGTTGTTAAGTTAGTAACATGGTTGTTAGCCAATCTGGCTTCCCCATTGACTTTGCTTGTTAGAAGGTCACAAAAGTTGATCACGTGACCCCAAGACTCTGCAAACATCATAAATACGAACAAGTTGCCAAGCATTCAAATTTTGATCAGGTGATTATGGGGATGCTTTAATGCAGGGGCCTCCAACCTTGGCAACTTTAAGACTTGTGGACTTCAACTCCCAGAGTTCCTCAGCCAGGTTGACTGAGGAATTCTGGAAGTTGAAACCCACAATTCTTAAAGTTGCCAAGGTTGGAGACCACTGCTTTAATGGTCACAAGCATGCAAAATCACTTTTTTTCAGTGCCATTGTAACTTCAAACAGCCACTAAACAAACAGTTATAAATCAAGGACTACCTGTATTAATTTATCTAGATTTTCTTTCTTTCTTTCCAGTCTAGTCTACAATGTTGGTATCACCAAGTGGTCTTCCATCTCTGGTCCTGCTTTAATGACACCCAACCTAGCCAAATCGTTTTACGTAGCCAGGGGATGTCAGCCGCGAAGTAAACCTCCATTAAAAAAAGTTGATGGAAGAGAGATAGAAGAGTGTACAGAGGAGACTTAAGCACAATACATATAAAAGAAAAGCAACAGATGTCTTCATATATAGGAGAGAGAGAACTTGAGATTCCAGTGAAGGGAAGAAAAAAAAAAGCAAAACTGACAGATTTGTCCATCTCAGTTAGACACAAGGGTAAATTTAAAAATGGATCTGATTATTCAAAAAAAAAAAAACACCCAAAAAAACCAAAGCACATTGAAGTTCACTAAAAAAAAAGAAGAATAAAAAAAAAGAGAGAAGGCTTAGTTCTTTTAAATCTTGGAAAATATCTGCCACAGCCTGTCCTCTTTTTCAGGCTCCATCACTCAAGTTAAAAGCACAGAGACAAGAAGATTCGTTTGACTCTTTAGATTCATGTCACTTTTCATAGAATCAAAAAGATTTTTCTCACTCCAGGAATGGATTACACCCAAGCTGCAGTTATGTCAACATTGCATAAATATTTGATTATGTTTATCTTCTAAATGGAAAGGGTTGTAATATTAATAATAATTCCTCCTCCTCTTTGTGGGTGATAGTGCTGTGATCATCCACCTCACAGTCCAAAGAATGAGATAGAAATGTTTGAAAATAAAATATAATCATATGGAAGCATTTATTTATTTATTTTAAAAGGCTGATTTTAAGAACTGAGAAAACTTAGGGGTTAAAAAACTGGCAGGGGGAACAATTGGTCCATGCCACAATTCTGCAAACTCTCAGATTTGGTCTTAAGCAGCCGTTGTAAAAATACAAATATATACTTTAGTTTGTAAACAACAAACTAAAAGACTCCAGGTCCATCCCACCCCTGATAGGACCTAATGGTAAAAGACTGCAATAATGACACCATTAAAGCCAACCCCTTTAACACATTCTTCGGCTCAGTATTTGTAAACGGCAATGGATCTTGCCCAGTATTTCCTAGCCGAACCACAGACAACTACAATGATCTAATACATATTGATTTTACAGAAGACAATGTTGAAAAAGCACTATGCAATCTAAAACCATCTCTATCTATTGGACCGGATGGAATATGTGGCTACTTCTTAAAAAAGCTATCCACTGCCATAGCTGAACCTCTAAGCATAATATTTGAAAAATCTTTCAGGACCAGCTCCTTGCCTAACCTATGGTGACAAGCCACGGTCATCCCCATCTTCAAAAAGGGAGACCCCAGCCTAGTTGAAAATTACAGACCAATCTCTTTATGCTGCGTCACCAGTAAAGTCATGAAATCAATTATTAATCAATCCATTGTCTTCCACTTAGAGACAAACAACCTACTCTCCAATAAACAATTTGGTTTCAGGAAAAAAACTATCCTGTAATCTGCAACTCTTACACTGCAAAAACACATGAACTATACAACTTGATCAGGGCAAAACAATAGACACAATCTACATAGACTTCTGTAAAGCCTTTGATTCAGTGGTACATGATAAACTACTCCTAAAACTAAAATCTTATGGTATCTCTGGACAACTGCATAACTGGATAGAAGCATTCCTGTCAAACAGACAACATATGGTCAAAATTGGGAGTGTCCTATCAAATTCTGTACCTGTCAATAGTGGTGTCCCCCAAGGCAGTGTTTTAGGACCAACTCTATTCTACATAAATGACCTCTGTAATCATATTAAGAGTAACTGCATTCTCTTCGCTGACGATGTAAAGCTGTTCAATACCACAGACAATACTGCTACCCTTCAAAAAGATCTTGACTATTATATCAGAATGGTCAAACAAATGGCAACTTCAAATCTCAACAAATAAATGCTCTGTCTTATATATTGGCAAAAAAAATCAGAAAATAAAATACAAGCTGAATCATCAAGATCTTGTTTATGATCCAAGCTCTGTAAAGGACCTTGGAATACTCATCTCTAATGATCTAAGTGCTAGAGCCCACTGTAACTACATAGCCAAAAAGGCATTAAGAGTTGTTAACCTAATCCTACGTAGCTTTTTCTCTGGTAATATCACACTACTAACTAGAGCATACAAAACATTTGCTAGACCAATACTTGAATACAGCTCATTAGTCTGGAACCCACATTACGTATCTGATATTAGCACAGTTGAGAAAGTCCAGAAATATTTCACAAGAAGAGTTCTACACTCCTCTACTTGTTGTAGAATACCTTATGCCACCAGACTTGAAATTCTAGACCTAGAAAACCTTGAATTATGCCGTCTTCAGTCTGATCTAAGTATGGTATATAAAATCATACATTGCAATGTCCCACCTGTCAATGAATACTTCAGCTTCAACCATAACAAGACAAGAGCACACAATAGATACAAACTCAAGGTTAACCGCACCAAACTTGATTGCAGAAAATACGACTTCAGCAACAGAGTGGTCAATGTTTGGAATACTCTACCTGACTCTAGTTTCTTCCCCAAATCCCCAAAACTTTAACCTTAGACTGTCTACTATTGACCACACCCCTTTCCTAAGAGGTCTGTAGGGGGCATGCATAAGCGCACCAACGTGCCTACCATCCCTGTCCTATTGTTTCTTTTATTTTTCTTATATGTATCCATTTCATGTATTCATAACTATGTATATACTTATACTTATTATCTTGTAAGCAATTGACAAATCAAATAAATAAAATAAATATTTTCTATTGTTAGGTTGGTTGCACAGTCAGCCAGATGTTCAGACTGGACATGACATTTTGTCTACCTATTGAGTCCTTCCCAAAGACCTGGGATAGGCAGAGGTGGACCAGAGGTGGTATTCAGCAGGTTTTGAACAGTTCTGGAGAACTGGTAGCATAAATTTTGAGTAGTTCATAGAACCAGCAAATCCCACCTCTGACTGGCCCCACCCCCATCTATTCTCTGCCTCCCATTGAGTCCCAGTTGATCGGCTAGGTCTTCTTTTGTTGCCCTGCACAGAAGAACAGAGCTGGAAAGCAGGTTAGTGGGGAGGGGAGAGAATGGGGATTTTGCAGTAACCTTCCCCTGCCACGCCCACCAAGCCACAGCCACAGAACTGGTAGTAAAAAAAATTGAATCCCACCACTGATGTGGATGGAAGATGTAGGATGCCATTGCAGAATGTTGTTGTTGTCGTCATCATCATCATCATCATCATCATCATCATCATTTTCTATCCATAACAGGATGAAGGTTTCTTCTGCATGTTTTCAACTAACACAGTCCTGACACAGTCCGGAACTTTCCTTTGCCACCTAGGCCCACAATACCGTGTTTCCCCCAAAATAAGCCCCTGTCTTATTATTTTTTTTTTTGCCATCAAAAAAGGCACCAGGTCTTATTTTGGGGGGATGTCGTCCACTGACTAATCTCACTTGCATGTGCCGGCTCCGGCCTCCTTTTTGCTGTCAAAGGCCTTCAGGAACTTCTTCTGTGGCTGGCAAGGCTTTCCTGAAGGCCTCTGCAGCCGATAACAGAACTCTGGATTGAACCAGAGCCCCCGTCATCAGCTTCAGAGGCCTTCAGGAAAACCTTGCCTGCCTTGCCGGCTGCAGAAGAAATGGGCCAGCAAAGGCAGGTGTCGGGGTGTGCAAGGCCTGGCTGCAATGGTCCAAAGGTAAGTAGTAGGGCAACTCCAAGCCCCCATCTCCACCCTAGCTTAATTTTTGTATGTGCACTCTGGAGTGGGTGGGATCTTAATTAGGGCTTATTTTGGGGTAGGCCCTTTATTGCGCACACATGTAAAAATCAAGCTAGGACTTAATTTCAGGGTAGGTTGCTTTTTGGGGGGAAACAGGTCATTTGCTGATGTTGTCAATCAAAATTGTTTTAGGTCTCTTTAGCGGATGGTTTTTATCAAGTGGGATATATTCTATGACTGCCTTGGTCCACCTGCCATCAGTTCTTCTTGCTATGTGACCAGCCCATTTCCATTTCAATCATTTTGCTTTCTTGATGATATCATTTACTTTCGTTTGTTCTCTAATTCATGCGCAGAACTTTATATCTTGTTTTCTGATACTGAGCATGTATATTTCCATGGCTCTTTATGCCACTTGTAAGAATCTCCCAAGGCGAACAGGCCATGAGGGATACCCCAGACTAACATTGATCACATCTGCCAGCCTGCATTGGACCAGTGTGGCAGATTATGGTCTATTTCTTCCACATGCGAATGCAATCTCAATTGCAGGATTTAAGCTGTTCCAAGCTGCCTTTTGCAATTGACTGTTGGTGAATTTGTCAATGCCGATGGCATTCGAGTATTTTGGGATTGCACCCAAGGTGCCTGTTAATATTGCTGCTACGTTTTCTTTCTTTCACTCACATTTCTATTTGCAGGCTTTGGTCTTCTGCTACCTTCTCCATTTCTTTTCTTCCACATACTTGCTACTATACTTCATTCCTTTAGAAACAGCCAACTTTCTTAAGTTTTCAACAACCCAAGTCGAGAGCAAACCAGGACTGTTGATCTTGCATTAATTGTACATTTCAGAATCTACCTCTGATGTAAAAATGAGTATCTGTTCAAGGATCTGTAAATGGCTCCAAAAATAAATAAATACTTACTGCTCCATTGAGCGTTTATTCTTCATTTTCAAATTTAATATGTATTTATAAACAGCTCCAAAGGACTCATTATGTTCCACTGGGCCAACCCTCTGCCTTTTCTGAGAACCTTTAATATATATTTACATAATTTGCATTTTTAAAAAGCCCTTAATTATGTATTTACATGACAGATGATAATGGCTGCAGTGGAACTACAGCAGTCAGCTGTGACAGGCAAAACACATTTCCTACAGGGACTGATGCCCCCTCCTCCTTTCCCCCCAGCAACTGTTTGTGAAGCAAAACTAACCCTTTAGATTAAGAGGCAAAGTGAGGAGTGGGCTGTAATAAACCATCGGAAAAATGTAGACATTAGGGATTATTGGCTGGCCCTTAAGTCATCATTAAAGGTCTGTAGAAATAATTTTTCAGTTTGCTTCACACTTCCGTGGAGAGAAAGCTGAAGGTAAAGTACATTTCTCTAAAAGATAAATAAATGCATTCCAGGTATGGGATACACCTTAATACTCAACTGCAATTAAATTGATTTGTTTCCCTGTCTGAAAATCAGTTTGACTGTTATAGGCTGTCCTCGGCTTACAACCACAGTGTTTCTGTTTTTTGACCCCCAAAATTCTGTGCCAGCTCAGAAAGCTCAAACTGCTGATTCAGTTCTACAGAGCAATTATTGAGTCTGTCATCTGCACCTCTATATCTGTCTGGTTTGGTTCTGCAACCCAACAATACAGTCACAGACTTCAGAGAGTAATTGGGACTGCAGAAAAAACAATTGCTATCAACCTGCTTTCCATTGAGGACCTGTATACTGCAGGTGTCCAAAAGAGGGCTATGAAAATATTTACAGACCCTTCACATCCTGGACATAAACTGTTTCAACTCCTTCCTTCTATTCTATTCTATTCTATTCTATTCTATTCTATTCTATTCTATTCTATTCTATTCTAGTCTAGTCTAGTCTAGTCCAGTCCAGTCCAGTCCAGTCCAGTCCAGTCCATTTCTATTTCTATTCTATTCTATTCTATTCTATTCTATTCTATTCTATTCTATT